>BJBW01005818.1:68923-123641 GCA_004320125.1 Scolopax mira
AACCACCTCCCTGGGCAACCTGTTCCAGTGCTCCACCATTCTCATAGTAAAGAACTTGTTCCTGAATTTCGCTTATTTCACTTCAGAAACATATCCCTCCAATTGTGAAACAGCACATAATAACACTAAGAAGCATTAACTAGTATCATCAGGCAAAAAGAACCCCAAAACTAAAAAAGATTCTCAGTGTTCTGCCTGCCTGGAATTGCATGGGAGTGCTGCGTGTTGTCTTCGAAACTCACTAATGCAAGGAAAAAAACCCAACTGTTTTTGAAAGAAAAATAAGCTTTTTTTCATCACAATGAAAAGCAGTGAAAGTAAGATGAAGCAGGAAGTCCAACCAGAAGATTAACTCTTGCCCACAGAAAAAACACAGTTTGCATGGAGATATGATGATATGCCTGAATACAAGAACAAGGGTGTTGCAGTGTCATCCTGTCGTGTGCTGGGAATAATAATCAGTCCTTCCTATCAAACAGAAATAACAGCCCCTTTGGTGAAGATTTTGAAACTGAAATGCTTATTTCCATGCTGTGTGCCAGTGAAATGGAGTTTGGGGTCACTGACGCTGTCAAACCTGGTCTCCTAGTGCTTCAGTTGCATCTTCCTGAATGTGGACCAGGCTGGGGAACTTCTAAATAAACAACATAAGTGAATCCGTGGGGCTTATTCTGCCCACCTGTGCAAAGGGAGCTGGCTGATGGCACTGCAAGGCCATTCTCAATTATCTTTTTTTCATGGTGACAGGGAGAGGCTTCTGAAGACTGAAAGGAAGCACATGTCACTCCTCTCTTCAGGAAGAGCATGAAGAGCGAGACAGGGAACCACAAGCTGGTCAGCCTCACTTGCATCCCTGGGAAAGGGATGCAGCAACTTAATGCTGAAAACCATGTCCATACACATAAATCACAGAATTGTTGGAGTTGAAAAAGACATTCTAGAGATCATCCCATCCAACTCACCTGCTGAAGCAGGATTGCAGGATTGCCCAGAGCACATCACTCGGGACTGCATCCAGGCAGGTCTTGAAAATCTTCAGAGAAGAGGACTCCATGACCTCCATGGGCAGCCTGTTCCAGGGCTCTGACACCCTCACCCTAAAGAAGTTCATCCTTGTATTTGAGAGGAACTTCCTATGTTCTAGCTTCTGGAGGGTGGGAAGATGAGCCTAAGTAGAGAGCATGGGTTTATGAAGGGGTAATTGTGCTTGATAACTTTCCATAATGAGGTAACTACCTCAGGGAGCCAGGAGAGAGGTGTGGATGTTGTTTATCTCAACTCTAGCAAGGTGTGTGACAGTTTCCAGTAAATTAAATAAGGTGACAAAGTGTGGTTTGAGTATGCAGACAGTGAAGTGAACTGAAAACTGGCTTGGGGCTCACCCTGTGCCCCAAGGTGCAGCTGGAGGCCAGTCAGTAGTGGTGTACCCCAGGGGTGGACACTCGTGCCAATACAATGTTTAACCTTTTCACTGATAACCTGGATGATGGGTCAGAGTGCACCCTCAAGAGGTGTGCAGGTGATACAAAGCTGGGAGGAGAGGCTGATGGAGTGTGCCACTGTTCAGAGGGACCTCAACAGGCCCAGACAGGAATCTCATCAAATTCCACCAAGATAAATGCACAGTGGTGCCCCTGGGGAGGTGCAAACCAGGCACCTGTACACAGCGAGGTCCGAGTGGCTGGAAAGTGACTTTGCTGAGAAGGCATTTGGTGTCTTTTGTAGTGGACACCAAGCTGACCACAAGCCAACAACGCACACCCAAAAAGGCCAACGGTATTCTGGGGTGTGTTAGGAGGAGCACTGCCAGCAGGCTGCCGGAGATGATCTTTACCTCTACTCAGCCCTGGTGAGACAATGGGAGCAGAAAAGGTTTTAAGTTTCTCCCCCCCCCAAAGCAGCTCCTAGGTACAAAGTCATAGTATAAAATGCATAAAAGATTGACTGGGTAGAGGCACCCGTGTGACTGAATATGTGTCTTGATATAAACGCAGGAGCTTCAGTGAAAAAATGCTGTTTGGTACTTAAACTTGTATTAAAAAAAAAAAGGAAGACTTTACAAGCCAGATGTGGATACAACTTACTCAGCTCACTACTGGGAATGAGTTATTAATCTTCTAGAGGGAGATGAAATGCCCGTTGCGTGGCTAATCATTCAGAATCCACACACTTCTTTTCAGTGACCATGATCCAGAACCATATGGATGAACTGCTAAAAGGAGGAACTTTTGAGCTTCACAGCCAGAACCAGGTAATCTGGAGATCCTTCAGCAGAAGGAGGAGAAAACCAGCATGATGGAGAGAGGGCTTTTATGACAGGCATTTCCTAGGGAACACACCACCAACCTGCAAACTTTACCGTGCTGTCTTACAGAATCACTGCCAAGGAATAAAACCATCCCCTGCCCTGCATGAAAACGAATTTGAAGCGGGTTGTTTTTCCAGTCTGCAGCTTTTCTCCATTGTTTGTTAAAATATGTTATTGCAGCACAAGTGGAATTCAGGAGGCAATCTCTCCGGCTGATGGTTTGATCGGTGAGAATATCAGACTTCAGCTTTATCTCAGCAAATAATGGGCTCTCTCTGGAATAGCTGAAACTTTGTCAGGAAGGAAGAGACATTAGTGGGAATTTCCCCTAGATAACAGTCCTAGATTTATAGAAATCCTGTTCCATTATCTCTAAATATTATACAGACATAAATATACAGAGCAATAGCATTTACTATGCTGAATTTGGAAACATAGTGCTCTCTGCAAAAATCTTCAATATTTTATTTATCTTTATACTCAAAATGCCAATCACAGCTTTGGATAAATTTAGAGACAAAAATACAGATCTTCTGTTTTAATGGACTCATTTTCTAATTCTTTGCCTACTCCAGTTCTATAAAGTGAAGCAGATAGTCTACTTCTATTTCGTAAAAGTTTTCTAAGAGAGCTGAATATCTGTACATCCAGACCCCACTGTTTTTGTTTTTTGTAAAAGTTGTCAACTGTGCTTTTTTTCTCTTTGATCAGGATTAGCTTACAACATACCAGGTGGGGCAAATTATCAATGGTGGCTTATAATTACTTTAGATGTAGAATGTGAGTGAACTGTATATACATGGAAATTATTGTTTTATGTGCATATTTTCTGAAATTTCTGTCTCACCAAGCACATTGTCATTTCTGTATCAATCCTGGTTTTGTTCTATGTTGGATTTCTTCCTATGTATTTTTGTCGAAGTAGAAGTTGCATACGATAGTGCAGCTTGAAACCTGAGGAAATAAAACATTGCAAAAAATACAAATAATTTTCCCTGTTATTTCCTTTATTGGTGAATACTACAAAAATAAAATGCTCTACTTAAGGTCAGCATTAGCTATGTTTTACTACTTTTTATCACAGTTCTCCCCTTATAGCTACATTAAAAAAATATAAAATAAGGAATTTAATCTGTTCCCCATTGGGAAATAAAAAATTGCTGATAAATCCAAAGCACATTTGCTTTTATTATAGATTTTACACTATTAAGCAATTGTGGCTCGCAAGTATGCTTGCAATCCTTAGATGTTTTCCTTACTTCTAAAAATTGCTATTTAAATAGGGATGGTATACTGTATCTTATTACATGCTTTATTTAAGATAATGTTTAAGAAAGACTGTAAGACAGTCCTATTCAGCGAAAACTCCTGTTTGGCAGGGACAGGACTACAGGACAATTAGAGATTCATTGTATAAAACAGACTGAAGCTTCTCATTTCAGATGCAATCCAGCAATGTGCCTCAGTAAAACATTCTTATGATTTTACACGCATTGTGCAGCATTTCCTTTTTATTTCTACTAGTTGCTAAAATACAGAAGTTTATTTCTAAAATTTTAAAATGTTGCAAAAGGTGAGATAGCATTAAAACCTGTGACTTCCAAAAACCTAGAAAAATACTTTCAAGAATATCTGTCTCTGTAGTAGTGGGCAAATGATCTGAGTGATCAGCTTTCCATGCTGCCTGTGCACATCTCTCATTGTTGGTCCATTGGGACAAGGAAGGAAGTGCCCGAGTTCAGTTCTTGGTGTTCTGTAAAGCTTCTATGAGAGCTTTGTTGTATTCTGTGACCAGTTTTCTCACATTCTTCATTATTGGCTGGTAATCACTCTCCTGACTTTTGGTTGCTATGACTGATTAAAAGAATTAAGGAAACAAACTGCCAGTATAAATATTAGCATAATTAGAGATCAGAAGGGAACCACAATAAGTTTCCTTCTGTGAAAACTGTTGAAGGAGTGCAAAGAATGGAAAAAACTCAAATTGGGTCTAAAAGACTTACACCAATTTACTAGCTGTCATCTCATGCCAAGCATGGTAAAAGAAAGACATTATCTACCTGAGTCAGTTCTGTTTTCATCTATATAGGCAATAGGTCCCTTGTGGAAGACTACCTATTGTTACACTGCAGACAAACCCATTTCAAGGCTTTTAGCTATTTACAGCCAATACAATTTGTCATTTCAGAACTCTGGCTACGTAAGTTCAAGTCCTAGAAAGCAGCACCTTTCCTTCCTCTAGCCTAAGAAGGCATCAAACTCTATAGAAAGGGTCTACACTTGGGTAAGTAATGCACCGTAGCAGGTTAGAAGGCACTTTTAATATCCCAATCAACTTTTCCTCTTGCTTTGTTTTAGAGCTTTTTTTCTGTAGAAAAAATAGGATCTAAGATTCTTGCCTTAATAAAATATTCCTGTAGAGCTGCCTTCATAGAGGAATTGGCTCCAATTACATTATGTTGCCCAAGACATTTTCGAGTTTTTTTTCTAAAAAATTGAACATATATGAGAAATGGGATATTTGGTCTATGAAAAAGATAATGCTGTATGCAGATCCTATATTATTATTTTTTTCCCTGATGGCTAGACTGTTACAGAGTTGTCTGAACTGTGCCATTTTCTGAGACATATCCAATTGCCCAACACACCACACTGGATGATACAGTGTAGTTTTGCTTTTACTTTTACCAATTACATCTGTACTATAATCATAAAACACTGAATCTAAGCATCTATTTCAGATTTTTGGTTTCCCAAATAAATTAAATAAGTGAATTTATTGCAGCAAATTCAAAGTCTCTAGAATAGCAAATGAAAGTCCAACTATGCCCTGCTCAGATCTCTACGATAACTATGGAGAATAGTACAAGACAAGAAGAACTTGATATTATAATTAAAAAAACCCCATTTCTCTCTAATTTCAAACACTGCCTTATGAAAGCCACTTGCAGCAAATAAGATTTTGCTGATGTTTTGGAAGGTCTGACATCATTAGTGGAATGCAGCTCTTTCATTAGCATCACAGAATACGGGCACTACATGCTGCTCCCCCATCCCAGCCCATTTTGTGTGTTCTCGTCATATCTTATTTATCTATCACATTTTCCTGATTTTCTCCCTCTAATATGCAATTTCTCTTGTATTTGATAAGAAATATATTAAATGCATACAATTTTTTTTTAAACTTTTTCATCATTGATATCGTTGTCTTTTAAAACTGCAAAATGCCACACAAAGTCACCATGCTGTAGAGATTTTCAAACGATGCCACACTTGCTGGATCATTTCAGATAAGACTAGACATACATGAAGATGATCTTTGTATAAACCTAATGGCAAAACTGACCCAACAGGAAAAACTCCAAGATAAATCTTAGGTGTTAGGACCCCATAAGATGGTTTCAGACAACACATGTAAGTTTTGCTATATGTAATTTCTATCAGTGAACCAGACATTTGCAAAGCATCACCTTTCCCCTCCTCCCATGTCTCCTGCTCCCCATTCCGTCCTGCCTTATTCTGTTGGAGGAAACAGACTTCTTCCTCAATTAATACAGTGCAAGAATTTTACTGTATTTCTTAAAGAAAAGGATACATTCCTTCATCATAAAGTTATTTTGCTCATGGTGCTGCCACTTCCTCTCCAAATTTGTAAGCTGAAAACATAAAAAGAGACAAAAATGAAAACAACTATTACACACTTACTTTATACGAAGAATCTCCGAAAGGGGCTTTATGACCTGACAAGATCAAAGTTACCTCACAAAAAAACCCACAGAAATGAAAAACAATGGCACGATGATTTTTAAAACTCCTGATGATTAACTCATATATAATTTAGCACTTCATAAATCTACTTATATAAAAGCACTGCATGCAACTGCAATGGTAGATGGAAAAAATCACATGAGAATGCAAGACTTGTCACAAAGGGAAATGGGTAAGCAAGTCAGAAGGTGAACAATGTAGGGAGATACTAATTCTCGTTACACTTTGTATCATTTAACTGATCTCTTCTTAAAATCAGTAAGATCTAAAATCACCAAAGATACATTATTTCCTGACACTGCCTTGGACTTTGAGCTATACAGAAGAAACTTCCTTACTTCCATAGTCAAATTTCCTGTCTGATGCCAGAGGCTGTGATAAGAACAGAGCTGCAGCGAGAAGATTGTAGGAGTGTGGGTTAAGTGCTGGCACTTCTTCAAGACTTTCAGCATCAACAGGAAACTAATGTGGACATTATATCGATGGCTGCTTCCTTACAATACAATTTTATAATATTTGTTTTTCTGATGCTACTGTTCAAAGTTCTAAATTTCAAGATATGCAGATGTTATTTTTAAATGCAAAAACTGAAAATCATTCTAAAACTAAACCTTCATTGGAAACTAAAGTAATAAATTAGGAAAATATTGCAAGATTTTACTTGCAAGCTTATTCTTAAGCTAGAAGAAATAAAAATAGTATTACTCAAATCTCACAGATAACTGAAGAATCAGTTATCTAATGTAATGGTTAACAGCAAACATGACAGTAATTTATTTCCAAGATATGATATTTTTGACCAATTATAATTTTTACTGCCTGCTTTGTAGATGTTGCTACATGCAATACAGCTGGTAAAGGAGCCTTGGTTTAAAATACTGTCTGATATATACCAAAGGAAATATTCAGTGTGTTTTTATAGTAACTCCTTAAATGCTGCAACTCATACGGTTCACTGCTTGCAAAATTGTCCAAACCCTTAAGATATCAAAATGTTATTTGTACTTCAAAAGGCTTTATTCATATGAACTAATCAGCTATTTTATGATATACCTTTATTCATCCTCATGACACTTACACTCGTGACGTAATAAGCAAAGAAACAAATCCTTTTTGCACACGTTGAAATAGAACTGCCACAGCTTAATAAAATGAGTAAATTCTGTACATGTACTACTTTGTATAATTAGCCTCATGATACAAGCATCTTAACACTGTCTGGGTAACTACTTCTGATTTACATAATCTCTAGGAATAAGAATCTGATTTTGGCATAAAATATTATACAATATCTGAAGTCTTGCACACTGTGGCATGCAGCTGTGGGGATTTATCATCATCCTAGAGTTAGCCCACAATGATCATATGCTACGAATGTATCTATGTACCTCCTTATATAGACCTATGCTCTCTCATCTACACCCCAAAGTTCACTCCAGAAGATGTGGATGTACAAACATCACTTTCAGCTTTTAATTGAATAAGAAAAAAGTAACAGTTCTAAAGGATGAAGACCTCAACAACTTGAAACAAAAAAAATCAGAGAAATGCAGAGAAAATAATAAATTTCCATTTTTCGGCTTATTTGGAGGTTTTCCATTTTTCTTCTGAACATTCAAACCTATACGCCAGCAAAGTATTGTTGCCACAATGACAGAAATTTATGGGTGTTTGGAATGGAAGAATCAAAACAGCTTAAGAGTTTATAAACATCTTCTTTCCTCATTCACTTTTGAAATATAAATGTAAATATACTTGTATACCAAAGTTCCTTGGGCTTAAAGGAGTCTGAACAAATCCTAAAACTTCAGTCGTCTGTGAGGAGCACAAGGATTGGAAAAAGGGAAATAAAGTAGTAGAGATTGGAAGAAAAAACTTACAACTGTAACTTTAAAATCAAAAAGGATCTTATCTAATTAGTAGTGACTTTTTTTTTTCCTGTAGTAGGTTTTTTTTTCTAAGTTAGTCCTCAAAACTCCTCAAGCAAAGGAAGGGCAAAAGGGGGAGAGATCTGAGCAAGATTAATACAAACATTTAAACAAAGGATTCACACAATTTTTAAGCTCAGGAAGATCTCTGCCTAGTAACTTTGAAATCCAAAGGCTACAAGAAATCTATTGTCGCGATATCCACTTTTGTTTGAAACCAGAAAATATGGCTATGCATTTACAAACCATAATTCTGAAAATTTGCTGAGAAGGAATAAATTGATTCTGACAATACGATGCTTCATGTGTATGGCAAAATCGAAACTGCAACAGAAACAACAGAAAATGCACAGTGTGAGCACTCTACCTGAGAATGTGTCTCATTCTCTTGCAGCTCTCTCTTTAATGCCTCGTACTCTGCATTCAGTTGCTCCATTACTTTCTTGAAAGCATGGCTACGTATTGTTAATTTTTCTTTGTCATCCTGGAGTCTCTAGTTGGAAAAAATGAAACACAAGCTGATTAACAGATGAGTTTATTTGCTGTGGGCTATAGACTAATTATTTTAATTCAGCTTTCAGGATGGTACTTTTTTGTCCTTTCAAAACAAGATCATAAGCATAAAGAACTCATAAGGCTTTTCTCCAGCAATGCATTCTCTGTCCTAAAGATAGTATTTAATGGTCATGACCAAGTTGTAGGCTTAGACCACATTATATCAACACAAGTGGGAATGCTGCTGCTAAGAATTTGTAGGAAACGACCACATATGAAATGGGAAGTGCTCTAGATGGAGTTTGTCTTAGAGCACATACATGCAGGATGAACTTTTCTTTTTTGTTTGGTTTCTGTGGTTAGATTGCTAAATTCAAACCCGTGGGTAATCACAAGTCACAGCAGAAAAGTTCAGATGAATCACTAAAATAAATGGGAAGCTTTCTGGAAGGAAGTTATCAAAAGGTATCCAGCTGCTAGCCTGCTACATGTACCCAGTTAATAAATCCCATGTATAAGCAGAGAAGCATTTGGGTTCATTTGCTCTGGCGTGCAAGCCCCGTTTTCAGCTATCAGTCAGGATTCCCAGTCACAGGCCTGGATTCCCCTCCACTAGCTGATTAAAACCACACAAATTCTGCATAATCCGATGTTTCATTCCTTTCATTACCTTTTTCTTCTCTTCTCCTGATGCTTTCAGGGCTGGCAAATTATTATAGACCTCCAACTCTGTTTTCGTTTGTTCAATTTTATCTTTAAGAGAAGCCAGCTCATCAACCATCTTGCCCTCCAACAGTTCCATCTTCTGTAGGTCCATCTGCAGTTTTTGACTCTCTAGATCAGCAGATACACAATCTCTAATTAACAGTGCACAATACTTAAGCAATAAAACAGCTCCTGCATATCTTTCTGATTTTGATATTCATGGGACTGTTAATGTGAGTGAAAGTAAAAAAACCTGATCTTCACAATCATCCTGTAAGCCAGACTCCTTCATCACAACTACTGTATTAGACTCTGTAAGTGAAAAGTAATGAAAATGTAGTGATTTTCTGTATCACAGTGTGGCCTTTCTATTGTTAAAGTTGTTTATAGTGTCAGTCAATGGAAAGTCTTACAGCAGTGGTGATAGCTTACAAAAAGTTGACGGCAATAGTTGACTGCAATACTGCAGATAATTAAAAAATACTTTGTTAGTTTTTTAGCATCATGTTGTTTTTATTTATGTTGCCTGTATATAACAAGATTTAGCTTTATGAGAGTAAATAGCTACGTTTGCTTTAAACATTTGCTCTGTTCAGGAAAACACTTCCATATTGCCACAGAGTAAGAATTGTCAAACCTTACAATATGAGCATGTGCTACAAATACACAGCATTATGACAATCCATTAAAAAGAAACAACAGAGATACAGGTAATTAAAGGAGTAGGAATGGATTCTTATATGAATAGAAATTTAAAGACTGAAACTGTTCAGACATGAGATGCTTAACAGAGGACACAAGGATATGCAAAATAAGAAATATACTTTGATCCAGTTTCAGGGATAAATTATATACCCTGAGTGTGGAATGACTAGATGTGCGTTGACTTGTTTTGGATGTTTTTCTGACCTGCAGCTTTGTCATTGTATTTTCTTTATGGTCCTGAATATTTAAACACATGACTATGTGATCCTATGTTTGAGAGCTCCATCTAATTCAAAAGAATGATACACATAATGCAGGATTTTTATTATGTTCTAAAATATCAAGCAAAGTGAGCTATTGGGAGGGATGAGACAGCACAGAGAAACCTCTCAGCATAAACTGTGTATTTTGCTCACACACTCAGATTTGTGCTGATCAGTTGGAAAAAGAGTGTTCCCCCAAAGCTTAACTTAGGCAGTAAAGATCTTTATGGCAGAAAGGAGCAGATGTGCATACAAGAGTTCACCTTTCCAAAAATAATAACAACATAAATGCCAAAAAGCCAGAAAGGATTCTTATTCTGTTCTATTCATATACTGATAAATTCTATGGTGAGACAGCAATGGGCTATTCCTATCCGTTCACACTTTCTCAAGAAAAGGGAAGAGACTGGAAGGGGTGAATTTGATCCTTATCCAGCAACAGCCTCAATGAAAAAACCCTCAAAACTAAAAAACCTCATAACTTCTCTAGGGGAAGAGACAGGAAAAGGATGCAGTCCAGTTCCTTCTGATATGCCATGAAGTTGCAGCGTCTAGCAGGCAGTGTGTATGCAGTGACAAACTCTCAGACCAAACTACAGTGACCCAGGGAAATGTTTTTGGGAAACTATGCCATCAGGACTTCTGTTTACTCTTTGTGGTTTCCTTTAATTTATTTTTTTTTCCTAAGGGTTCTGCTGGTGGACTTTTTATATCTTTGTTACGACAAGAAAATATGGAAATCCAGAATTTAATCACAACAAAACAATCCTGAAGATGACTGTGCTATAATTCAAGTGTTAGGAAGAACTTTCACTGAAACTAAACATTCACTATATTTTTAAAAGAATTTTAAGTTGTTTATTACAGTATTTGTGACTCCTTGATTTCAGAAGTTTACTTATGAATCATTTAAATGATCTGCTGAATATTATGTAGTCACTTCCTTCTCTCCCCTTGACAAAGAAAGAAATGTCTTTCAATAATGTCTCTACAGTGCTATGTGCTTCCAGAACATCCTTTGTAATGTAATGAGAATTAATGCTTACACAAAAGAATAAAAGTTGTATTTGATCTCGTAACACAGGGTGCAGCTTTTTAAACCATGCTAAAACTGCAAAATGAGTATCTGCAGACAAGAGAACACTAAATGTTCCAACAGACAACAGAACAATCATTTGCTGTAACAGTCTGTGCATAACAACTTCTTTATTACACATAACTACTTTAAAGTTACAATACAGGCTCCTATTTTGAAAATTACTACCAAGTACAGCGTGTAATAGCTGTCTGAGAAAATGATTTACGGTTCTTAATTCCTGCCCCTTCCTTTCAGGCAAACAAACAAGGAAAGGCTTGCTGAACCAATAATGATATTGGCAAAGGCTTAGAATTACAAGAACAATTCTACTATAAACACTGCAAATAAAAAACTTAAATAGATACTGATAACAGAGACTAACCAAAAATACTCTCTACTTTCTGAAATTGCAGGTAAGATCCTGACGATTCTTACACTTAAGTATCTGGGTATTTAAAAAATGAAGTAGAAATAAATAGTCACTGTGCAGAATCAAAGCCTGAGAATTTGAGAGCTATTCAGTGTTGTTACCAGTTATTCTCCCATGGTACCTATCCCTTTAGAAAGGCACAAACCATAAGTAAATGATATTAAGAACTACATTTACAAATACCACATGGTTAGATAACTCTGGAAGCCTCTACTTTGATATACTAAACACTATTTTAAGATTGTGAAAAACGTTTATTTCAAGGTGAATAATAATAAAGTCAAACTTCTGGCTCAAATAACTTTGTACCTCTGTATTAAAAGAATCTGTTTTACATATATCTGTGCAAGAAAGCTTGTATTCTGTTGATAATAGCAAGTGAAATGCTCCTGAGGAATCTAAATAACTTGTTACCTACAAGACTTTGAATTTGTCAACTTGCCACTGTATTTATATTTTAATATTGGATCATTGATCTTGTTATTAGTGTAACAATTTTACTTTTTTAAGGAATGAATTTGAAAATTCATTGGTGATCTCACCTGTAAGCAGATTCTTAGCAGTACTCTGTGATTTCTGCATTTCATTTGATTTGAAAGTGAGGTCTTCCTGCATTATCTTCAGCTCTTGATTGGTAACAGATGAAATTTGCTTCATACGATTCACATTCTGTGTGTTACCAATAACAATTATGAGAATATGCTGTATCTTTGCAACAACAAATAGTAACCGGACAAGTAAAAAATCTCTCCTGTCCTAGTACGTTGTCTATTATTTGGCTTTTCTACTACATTCTGTGAAAGACTGAAAATACTGGAAAGAGTCGGAAGTGATTTAAATGTAAAAGATTTTCATTCTGCCAGCTTTTGATAAAAGATGTACTGGCAGGCCATTTAAAAGGAAACAGAAATGGAACAAGTAAAAACTGTGTTGCCGTACCGATTTTTTCTAAATTGTGTCATTGCCTAAAATACACCTTATGGTATACCCTACTGAAAGACTCAGAAGACAATTAAGGTGATGATATAATCGTAGTATTACTTAGCTGAGAGATTTCTGTAAGAAAAAAGTCTATGGGAAACAAAAATGTTAAAAGAAAAAATGTTTTGAAAGGTACACTGGAAACGGGAATGCTTTCTAAAGAGTTTCCATACACTATGACACAGCAGGGTATTCCAGACATAATTTTAGTAGATCAGAGAGACTATTGGGATGTTGTTGTTTATTTAATAGCAGTGAAAGAATATCCACAAACTGAGATATGCAGGTAAACAAAATATTGTAGTAGTTTTACTTGCAGTATTCTGAAATGTTTATCATGAATGGAATAATGCTCATTACAGCAATGATGATGAGTTCGGGCAATTATGCAAACATTTCTTCTATTCTGGTCACAAATATTATTTAATATTCAAAACTCCCCAGGAATAAAGAGAAATTGAACAAATCTATCTTTCTTTCTTTTTCATTTTTTTTAAACTACAGCTGACATGGTTTGAAGTTTAATCTTTTTAAGAGATTATTATGCAGATATTGACTGGATAATATGTAGAAACCACCATCCTCCTTTATCCATTCATTTTCCTGTTTTATGCTTCTACATTACTAGCTTCCCACAGAAGGAGGAAAATGCACTTACTCTGCTTAAGTGCTCCAGGAGTGCAACAATGTTGGCTTCTATTTGGGCCTTTCGTTCCAATTCCTGATTCTTTACCTCCTCAAAAGTCTCAAGAAAATCTAGAAATCAACAAACATGAAAAGAAGGCTGCTATTTACATGAGTACAGCATAAGCTCTTCTTGTTTCCAGTCAAAGCCTTGTATTAAATTGATAAACTGTAGAGTTTCAGACAGGTTACTTTAATGTTAATGCTTTATTTAAAGAGATGTGGTAGAGTCCTTGAAACTTGTCAGCTTATGGGTGGGAAAGAAAAAGAGGATAACTTTTCCATATGTTTCACTGATTAAGTGAAGTTTTTCTCTTGCCTTTCTCCAACTATTTGTGTATTAGTCCTTTTCTATCCTCCATGTGTACGCGGAGATGGATTATCGACCTATTCTTTGAAAAAGCCTTTTTACACATTTTATGACTGTTGGAAATTCTCTAAAATAAAAGACTTGTCCTTTACTGTTTTCTTATGGGTTATGCTTTCTGCATCCATCAGTCTCTCTTCAGGACTGCCAGCCTCTTTCTTTATGTGCAGAACTAGAGCCAATACTCCAACTGAAGCTTTCTTCCAATACACACCGAACGTCACGTGTCTGACACATGGCACCTGCTGCTGTGGTATAGTCTCTTCCATCTTAGTGTGAGCCACGCTGAGCCATGTTCACTTGGTCCTTCACTGTACCTCTAAGCCATAGGACAGAGCTGTGCCTAACGAGCTGCTCCCTAATCTGAATTTTTGCTCAGGCCAAGGCATTTTCTCTGAAAGTATGCATTTATTCTCCATCGTTCAAATGATGAATAAAAATACTGACCAACCTGAACACCCAATACACTGTAAAACACTACTCAATGCATACTTCCATCTTGGCAGTGAAGCCTTCAAAAATAGCAATTTTTGATTCAAATGCACAGTATAGGTTAATAATGGACAGTATTTCCTTAGCTTCCTTCAAAGAACACCATGGGACATACACTAAAGTCAAAGCATGTATCATCTGTTGCTCATCCCTTACTTTGCAATATTTTTCTGTCAAAGAAAATTTGTTGTTTATTCTTGACAAATTAATATTAGTGTTATTTCTATTCCTGTTTCTGCAATGTTTACAAATTGTTTGCTTACTTAATCCACAATCTTTCTGGAAATTGATACCATGCTGACTGGTGTGTATTTCCCTGCCTTCTCTTCTTCAAAATAGGTACCATATTTGCCTTTTCCCATTTTTAAGATTCCTGCATGTTTCCCCAAATCTCTCAGCTAATCTCAAACATCTCTGTAACTGTGTCAATATCCTCTGATGAAGGGCAGAAACAGAACAAAGCCCCAAAAGTCAGAAGGATCATGAGGCCCCACTTTCATGGTCTGTATTTGTACTGAAAATCAAGATCAAGCAAGCTTTTGCCCTTCTGCTTCACAGCAAAGCAGGTAATTGGAAAACACAGAAAGTCTCTAAGTTTGCTCTTCTGCATTTTTCATTATTGTAAGCTGACAATTTTTATTGTAAGCTTTCTTTCAGTACCATGCTAGCCATAAGTTACAATTAATATTTTTAGAGAATCCTATTACAAAAAGGTATTATATACTTTGGTCTTTATGACATATTTATTAATCATTTCTCACTTTTGCTGACCAACTTGTTTTGTAAGCTGCCTACTACAGTATACTACAAATGGGTTGTATTTTAAAAACAGTTCTGTTTTAATTTTCTGCTAATTGTCGATAAGGTCTCTAAAATATTGGAACATTTTAATATGGAAGAAAACTTTAGTAACATTCATCTTGAATAAACAAATATAAGAACCCTTAATTTTAAAGAATTACAGAATGTCTTTGTCCTTTTTGAAGTTCTGCTTTTAGTCAGACCCTGGTTTTATATATCTTTCATTTAAATTAATTTAAAAATTAATTTCAGCTTTGCTTTCATAAAATAAAGCTGTGTTCCTAAGACCTTTAATGTTTGATGAAAAGCCTCGAAAGATGCTCCAAATATTTGACCTGACCTATTTGTCCTGACCTGTAAGTCCTGAGCTATCAATTATCTTTTACTGAGATAGGTCATAGAAACCTTATGCAAAGATCAGTTCTTTTCAGCTGTAATTAACTGAGTCTTAACAATACAAGAAAATCAGAATTAGACCTAATTAAAGTATGTTAGACAACTTACTGTCCATGCTTTCTTCTCTCTTCTTCAGCTCCTTGTATTTCCAGTTTTCCTCTCCTGCAAGAGATGTAAGGTTTATTTAACTTCATAACTAACTCCAGGTAGGCAAAATGCCAGTTTTAAAAATAAAAATTCTACATGACTAGAAACTACAGGACTTATACTTCCCCTGTCATTTAATGTAGTCACTTCAACTGACTGTCATACATGCTTTTAAATAAAAAGAAATATAATTAGCTTTATAAATCAGCCTCAATGTAATTTTTAGAAACTTTCAGGAGTTAGAATTTTTGATAAATAAGAGTGGGATAAATACTTGGTTTGGCCAAAGGAAGCTCATAGGATTTTTCTGAAGCCAGGTGAATTTCAATAATAGAGATCAAATGCTTTTGTATTTGTGTATTTGGACATCGTGGTTACTTAAAACTTTCTGCAGCTCTGTTCAACCTATGCGCTGTATCAACAGCATTTTTGCCTATTAGAATGGACTTTCATGAGGATACTTGGCGTGCAACAAACAGCGCAACGTCAGGGAAATAAACAGGAACACTGTACACGCAATGTTACAGGAAAATAAGATGCACAGAAAGCTTTTCAAATTAAGTTTAAAAGAACATTTGCTTTCACATTCTTTATAGTGGTTTTAGGAGTAATGAATAACATACAATACATAATTCCCTCCATTTTAAAATCCAACTACTGACTATAAATAACGTGGGAGACATGATACGTTTGTCAAAAGTTTCAAGAAGATGAGACAATTCAGCTTCTAAGAGTAATTTTAAGTTTTAAACATGTAAATGTTTAATCTTTGAATCTAACATTGACTAACTTTCAGCATAATATTGTAACCTTAAAGAATACAAAAAAGAATGAAGAAGGTACGGATATAACTGAGCAAGCAAATTTCTCCAGGTCTTTTTAGTTGTACACTCCCATGCTTTCCTTTTTATCTAGTATATACAAACAATAAGCACACCCCTGGGCCCCTAAGGGACTGTGATTCTGCTTCAGCTTCCGTGCAGCTGTGGCTTTGTTCCTTGTTGGACTCTCTCTTTCATTTTACAAGGCAAGTCTCCAATACTTAATAACTCAGTCTGCTCTGAGTTATCAAGTATTATAGTATAATTATTAAGTATTTATTAGTTACAGTGGGCTGTGAAACAGAGAGCTACATGATCTGCCAGGTGTTTAAAGAAAAAAAGATTGAAAAAAAGACCACAACCTTTGAAATGTTTTTACAGAGATTTATTTAAAATATGGCATTATTAGCCATATTAGCCTCTCATGCAATCTAAAAAGTGTTAAGTCTGTTCCATTATGACTTAATGTTGCTTTTGACTAATCAGTTAAATGTAACTGCTAATATATATTACATAAAATAAGTAGGCAAACTTTTTATTTCCTTAGAATTTCTTAAGTGAAAACTAAAAATACTTCTTTCTACTTATGGTCTATGGTCTATTTATTTTGTTTCTGCTGCTCAAAAATGTTCCTAGCTCTGAAATATTTACTCTGAAACATTAAAAAATCTTTAGTTGTAATTTTTTTTTTACTATCTATTTTACCTTAAATTTAACTATAAACTTCAGGAGATGAAGTTTTGGAAATGCTTTGTAATAAACAGTTAAAATTCTGGGCCATAAATAAGCTGACCGGGGAGGGAAAGAAAACAGAAATCTCAAGGACACAAGAACATGCTGATTTAGAGTAGAAGTATGAATGGCCCTCTGGGATTCTCTCTCCATTCACTACAGAAGAGGGAGTTAGGTATTTAGATTGCTGTGTCTTAAAGCTACTCCTTATGATTATATTCCTTATTGCCTCTAAGTTATACCAACAGGTATAATTCCCTCTATACTACACCACAAGGTAACGTTACTCTGAATATCCTGATGGTTCTTGTATGTTGACAGAGAGCCTGTACTTTCTCCTACATATGTTTTAAACTCTCTTCTTCAACAGAGATCTTTTTTCTAAACCAGTGAAAGACATACAGTTCATCAATGAGTGATTCTGTGTGTAAACCTAAACCTAACAATAAAATGCGAAAAGCAACTCACTTCTTACCTTCTGCATTTCTCCAAAGATACAAAAAAAAGAATTGCAGGCCAAACAAAAAGGAAAAAATAAAGCAGAATAGTGAAGTTGGCAATGATACTATCTAGAAACAAGAAAACTAATAAAACAGCCTTAATAAATTATTTGCACAAAAATAATGCAATATCTGGCGAAATATTAAATATTTTGTAATGTAAAAGATAAGAAACAGATGTATCAAACATCTGTTTATGCTTAATTTTAGAAATATTTGTTCACATTGAAGAAATTTACAGCTAAATTTTACACTGCTTGCCAAAGAAAAGGTATAAAGTAAAAAGGATATAAACAGTAAACTTGTCAGTCCTATAGAATTTAAAGAGCTTGTTAGAAAGTTTTCCCAAATGTATGCCCCTCTTTATATAACTCCTATCTAAAAAAGATTCCCTATAATTAGAAGAAGATTTTCCATGGGATGAATTTCCATTTTAAGGAGAATCTTACACAGCTGTTAAGGGCCTAGACTCAAACTAAGTAGCTTCCTCCAGAACCATACCTTCCAGCCCTAGGACAAATGCCAACCCATGCTAGCCCAATGTACTACAGCAGGAGTTTGCCGCAGGTAAGTTTCTGAGCCAATGCCATTGCTACACAGCTCCCAAACTTTCCTTGCAAAGATCAACTCAAGAAGTTTTAAAGACAGATAAAAATAGTACTGAATTCTGTCTGCTTTACACATTATATTAAACATTCTCAATTCCACATTCACAGACAGCATACCACATCATGTAAACAGTAAAATAAATAAAAGCTTTTCTAAAGCTAAGCTGGGTCTGCAATGCTGCCCATAAGAAAATCTTATATTCCTCAAGTAGTCCTAAAACCAAAATTGTGACAGAAAAACAGACAGGTCTACTTTTACTTTATATGGCAGTTTTACTACTCAATATGAACTTGATAAATGTACCACTAAAGGTGGTTACTTCCCATTTCTCTCATCAGAAAAGCCTGTACCCCTACACATAAGATCTTTTTTGGTGATTGATGCACATCTGCATAAGCCTAAAAAGCTTCAAGCAATGAATGTCCATAACAGAATGTGTTCTAATACGAGCAGATGCAGCTCTACATAGTCTGCTACAACTCTGATCATATTACCTTGATGATTCTCCAGATCCATATCGATACGCTGAATAACCTTTTTAAAATGGTTTATTTTTTCTTTGACTTCTGTCAGCCTGAGAAATAGATAATGAAATCCAAGATTAAAAATGTATTGTAAAATACTCTTCTTTTTTTAGATAAAAATGAAGTGAAAAATCCAGAATAAAAATAGCAAACCTAAGTTTATCAAAACGAAAAGCAATAAATTGCTGTTATTATAAAAATATTTATAAACGCATCATAAATATATTTATTTACAATATATTTACAAGATATATTTATAATATATTTATAAATGTATTTATAAATATATGTAATTTATATTACATATATCAATAAAATATTTATATAGGTAAAATATTTATATTTAAAATTTCAAAAAATATATAGAAATATTATAAAATATTTATTATTTAAAACACCTTTCACCGTAGTCCATATATGTATTCAATATAAGTACTGCTGTTCTTTTCTACTAAAAACAGTTTTTGTTGAGTCATCAGTAGTTCTTAACTTACTCAACTGGTCCCTCTGCTGTTTGCTATACAGCTTTGCAGAGCTACAACACCACAATTGATAAACTGCAACTTAAGGAACTATTCCTTAAAGATTATGTATTGTTCACTGAAATCCATTAAGAAATTGCTACATAAAACACTGTATTACATAATAAATGGAAGTAAGAACGGAAATTATCTTAAAGAAAACTACGTAAATTCTCAAATATAATACTCATAATTTCTTTCCAAAATTTCTGTTAAGTATCTTACTATTCAATCAAAGGTGTCAATGCATGAAAAATTAACCAATGATTACAGTTGAGAATACTGCTTTAAAAATTTAAAACTGTTTGTGGGAGATTTCAGGAATTATCTCAATTTTTCTGTACAGAGAGAGAAATAAAATGTCTCAAAATCACAAAAATATTGTGCTGTTTTATCTTTCCACCCTAATACACTACTGTTAACTATAACATATACCAGAGCTTCTGGCAAATCCAGGAAAGGTTCAGTACCCAAGAATCAAGAAGCAATGCCCTGTCACTCCTTAGCATGAAACTTGCTATAAGCAACTTCATAACTCTTCGATTTTAAGAACACAGAACAAACAAACTCTTCGAAATGTGATGCTTTGTAATGTAGGCTCAACTTCATAGAAGTCACAGATCAGTAGCTCTTAAGGGATGAGTGTCTTCTTCAGCCTTGAAGAAGTTTATATCAGTGCTATTACCAATTTATATTCTCAAGGCATGTTCATAATGATAGGAAATATCTTCTTAGGCAGATCTAAATGCCTTACGACTACAAAAGCTGTTTAGCTGAAACAGAGGGATATATTCTGTTCTTTGTGGAAGGCTAACGCTAGCAGAGGCTCAGAAATATGGTAATATCCCAAAAGCCCATAGAAATATGTGTTAGAATTCAACTATCTGTTTTTAGGGTCCAAATGTAATTTGTAGCAACAGCATAATGGGATTACTCACTGTCTTTCCATGCTTGCTATTTCTTGACTATCATCCTTAACCTGTAAGAAAGTATACTATGAAGTGAAATCTACAAATGAAAAAAGGAAAATCAAAATAGATTTCTCAATTCAGTATGCAAGGAATAGAAACTCAGCATACGAAATCACAAATTTGCTGTCACATTGTCCAACAATGGCTCTTCATTGAAGAGAAGCAATAGAAGTGCTATGTCTTTTAAATGTTTTCCTCCTTTCTCAATACGCATTTAAAAATCAGACACACTTATCAGTGTTGTTCAGTCCAATAATCCATATAGTATATATGAATGGTTTCATAACACAGCGTACACCTTTGTAAACTAACTAAATTGTTTCTGGATTAGTATATCTGCTCAGTATCTCACACAGATACTGTCTGGAGTTATGTTACAGAACTGCTCAATAGGATCAGTTTTCCCACACCAGAATGACTGATGAATTGGAACAAGTCAACCAAGCTGAAAAGATGACTCTGCCCATTTTATTTGGCTGAACCTAAAACATTCCATCCATCCGATTCCTTAGCTGTTCTTAATTTCAAATGCTGCTTTAAAGAGCTAATAAAGGCAAGATTCAAACACAAGTATTTTCAAATTTATCATCCCTTAAAATACTGGCTCAGAGAATCTTTTACATGATAACATTTTATGTTCTTGCCTGCTTTAATAATCTCTCCCTTTCCTCCTGTGGAGATTCCATGTTCTTATCCTCAGCAATCATTTGATCGCGACGCTCCTCGAGCTCATGGAGCTTTTCATACAGCTGCACAGCCTCCTGTTTCACGTGGGAGTGTGCTATTTCCTAGTAGGAAGAGCAAAAACCCATGAGCTATTTTCAGATGGCAAGACAGCGTTGCAGAACTTATGCTTTAGTTACCTTGTACACTTACCTGTACATTCACCTGAAAGTGAATTTCTTGCAAACAGTACAGAACAGTATAAGCAATAAACTTTATGATCCATATATTCAATATCGCATTTTCTGGAATGGAATATCTCAGTCAGCCACTTCCTTCTTTATGAATTCATCCTCAGATCAATTTTCTGAGTAGATATACTATTTTGTCATTTCTAGTGGATCACAAACCATATACGATATTCAAACGGACTGAAAAAATGCGTCGTAGTATTTGAAAAGTATACTTTCAGAACATATACATGACTGAGTGTTTCAGCTCATAGATCCTTCTATCCATGAAAGACCCAATACAAGAAAATTCTCCTCAACGTAGCAATATGACAGCGTATTACTAGCTTGTGTTTATGTATGTATGTGGGATAAAAAGTATCTTAGCAGGTACCACCACTTTGTGCTTCAAAAGCCAGTTGCTTTTGAAAGAGGATGCGGAACAAGGAAATCATTCTCACACATCCTGTGTTGACTTGAAAACACACTGTAAAATTAGGTGTCACAAATCCTTAAGAAGGATGTGAATGACAATTTCACGTTTGTCTTCAGCAAGTAATTCCAAATCAATCTAATGCCTCACAAAACTTTTGAAACCACTAAGTAATTATATCTAGGAAACCTCTCTATTGCTACCAAATTATTGTATTTGGCATCTAGCAGAAACAATCTTTACCCAAAACTGATTAGAAATTATTGATGGAAAACAGAGAGGTAGCTTTGCCTTCCCACTCTAGGGTATGATCTTAGACTACCTGCAGATTTAAGGAGCAAGATTATAGGCATTTTTCCACTGTATTATTTTTTACACTAGAGTTCATTGAAGATTGGTAGGGAGATCATGTATTATCATACATACAGCCCTTAGAGCCTCCTCCTTTACACTTAGTGCATCCAATTCGTGCTGTTGAACAATCAATTCCTAAAGAGGAAAAAATGCAAAATTCAGATAACATTTACTACTTGATGAAATTATTTTTTTTGTTCTGCAACTTAGTATTTATAAAATGCTGTAAAACATCTCATTGCTGCTTTTAAAAATCTTAAGAACAAGACTATGTCCAGCTTCTCCAAGTAACTCAGATATAGTATCCACTTACCTTTTAGCTTTCAACTTCTCCAATAAACTCTTATTATTTGCAGTTATGCTACAACCAAGGAACTGTTTGCTCTTTTTCCACTGTTTTTCTTAATGTCAGTATTGGGAGTGGAAATAAAATTTCTCAGAAGTTTAAAGTCAGATTTTAAAATCTGAACTAGCCACCACAGTTTCTTTATAGTCCAGAAAAAAGACAGGCAGGCCCTGACTGTCTCATCCTAAGACAGTTGAGAAGCATCGGCTTTAAAAGATGCCTATCTCTCTGTACAGACTATATAAAGAAGCCTTCTAAGATTGTATAGGTGAAGCTAGATGATCCCAAAGAACCTAGAAATTTGTTTCTGTTAACATTAGGACTAGTGAATCCTAATTAGCTCATTTTTCTGATACATTCAGATGAACAATACAAACAACAAAAAACCCCAGTCAGATTCACTTTTTTGCACAGGAAGAAAACTTTCTACTCAAGTAAACTAAAGAAATTGCTGGGGTTGTGTTTCTGTTTTGTTGCTTTTTACATATGATGAACCATCTAAGCACTACAATGGCACTTAAAATTTGCATGTCGGTCACCAAATTTAAAAGAAAAATGATGCAACATCATTTGTTCTTAAAATAAGAAGACAAAGTGTTTTGGTATATGTTTTTAGTTAATTGCTTTACTTATTTTTCCGAGACTTCTACAACTGATTAAGGTACCAGCAAATTTTTTATTTTATTACTTTATTTTAAGATCTTTAATACTTAAATTGTATCTGGAACCAACGGAGCCATATCAAGAAACATTTTAGGTAAGTATGATGAAACCAACCAACCTGGGAGAGTTTTTCATTTGCAGCCTTCCTCTCCATATATTTAGCTTGATTTTCCTGTGACATGTCTTTTATTATATCATCTGCTACAACCTTTTCACGTTCAATATCTTCTTCTACAGCTTGAATTAACTTTTCTGTGCTGTAAAAACAGAACATTGTTGTAACTTATGGTGGCTGATGTTTATTTTAAGTACCCATTTCAAACTCTGGTATTCCTTCTGCCTCACTGAAATGATCCTTTAATACAAAAACTCCATAGACTTTGAAAAAAAAAAAGGTGTTACCTACTTGTAGCTAATCTTCTTTCAGATGGATTAACTATATAAACACTCACACCATGGAATGCAAAATTATCCATATAGTGCTTTTCAACACTCTCATGTTGTCTTCAGAGTCCCCAACACTGGCAAAAATGTACTACTCCCACTCAGTTACTCTCAATCAGTGAACTCCTAGAATAAGAATGTAATATCTAGTAATTTCTATGAAATTCCTAAAAGCTTGAGTCAATCAATTTGAGAACATAGCTAAACATAAAGGAAATTAACAAAAATCTCTGAGACCCTGAAGAGGAGACCTTCCCTTTGCAATTCATGAAAGATAGTTTAAACTGTCTATCTCCAGAGTGACCTCTCTATTAAGAATGACAAAAAAAGCTGGATTCAGGATTTATTTTTCTTCTATTTTTTCATTAACTCTTCCTGAGTTGCATAATGCCAAAAAATTTTAATTTGTGTAACTGACACTATCAGATCCATGATTGCAGCTAAGAATGCCCTCAGGATGGTTGTAACATAACATTAAGTGGTACTCCCTCCTCAGAGTAAGAATAGTTTGTTGAGATTCAGTCCAAAGAATCAGGCCCTCACTGTAAATACCCCATTTTCTGAGCAGATAATTACATTATGCTTGGCAGTGCAAAGGAGTAATTTTTCAAGTGAAGCATGTTCTTAAGCTGTGACTGTACTTTGACTCGGGATCCTCTAGAAGGCAAAGAACTGGAGCTGGCAGGGAGCTTTCATGTTACTTCTTTATTGGAGGTTTCCTCACGCCGTAATCTGGGTCTCTGAAAGCTGTTGCAAGATGTCAGCAGTTACAGTTTCTCTCAGATCAAGCCCAACTGAAGACATGGCAAAATGGAAACAGAGAAATCGCCATGAAGAATTCAAGAAAACTTTAAGGTTGCTGATTTCCAGAATAAACCTCTGCACTAGCCATAATTCACCTGGAGGGACTGTCAATACTGATCACGAGGAGCTTGTTTTTAAGTACAAATGGGGTGCATTTTCATGAAGATCACTGGGACATTTAGGCAGAAAGAGAAGAATACCACTGGCTACATTCCTCCTGTGTTCCAAAACACTTTGTGGAAGCAGCTGCCATGTTGAGGGCAGTGGTGTATTCAAGCTCTACTGTATTTTTCTCATCTATGCCTGAGACTGCAAGTATCAGTCGACAGAGTAGGAAAGAAAGCCTACTTTTGCAGCCCCACCAATATAGAGCATGAGTGGATGCATTAGAGAGTAGCCTCTTTACCTGAGGCAAGACTCGTTTTCTTATTGTTCACGTGTGTCTTGGCTAAATGCTTCAGGGTGATCCATTAAACCTTTGATGGAAGGTTTAAACTCATGTTTTTTGAAGAGGCAATAAAAATATCAGCAATGACTGTCGCAGGAAGTCCATCCATTATAAGAAGTAAATTGAACATTGCTGTTGAAACTGAAGCAGGAATGGGGCTTAGAAAAATTGCAGACAAAACTGTTTTGAGATATTAAGCAAAAAATCGAAGTGTCAATAACATCTAAGAGGGACAATGAAGCAAAATTTTTTCCATAGTAATATATTTGAGATGAATGGAGAATGAGAGGGAACTGAACTGTCCTGTAGTTTGATGCTATGCACTGTACAGAATGAGGCTTAAAGAATGAGCACAAATCACAGCAAAAATGTATTGGACATAGTGTTTGTGCATTTATATAATCCCTCTTTCAACTTGCGAATCTGCAATGCTCTCATATTTTAGCAAGTATATTTTATTTTCAGAATTTCTTCCTGAAATATAGACCATATAACAAGTAAACTTAAATGCTCACAGTTCTTTGTAAATAATGAGTTGATGTTTCCAACACAAGAATTTAACACAGATTATCTAGAGTTCTTTACTTCAGTATGCAATATCTTGCAATTTTCTTCATTTAGTGACTGATCAGGTAAAAAATGCAAGTCTTTAATTGATTATAACTCAGCTTGCTTGCTTGTAACTCAGTGCTTCCTGTGTGATCTGAAACTTGACATCTGAGCCTACTAGTCTATACCAGACTTCCCTATTGGCTGCAGATCCAATTAAATGCAAGATGATTATAAAAAATTGCTTAACCTAGTCAATCTTTTGCTAAGGATTTTCCAGGCTTATTATTTTTTTTTTTTTTTTACACTGTCTGCTTATTCATCAGGTACAAAGGTTGAACAAAAACAAAGTACTGTTGCAAATTATTTCTTGTCAGTGCATTGAAAAATCTACATGTGTGCATGGGCTGCCTCTAAGAAGCAACAGAAAGGTAAGGCACTTGGCACATATTTTTCAAAATATAGGCAAAGATTTGTTAGTATAACTTTGTTGCTGGAAGCAACATACATCTTGAGATACATTAAAGGTTTAGGAATTACTATGAACCTTGGACATGCCAAGTTGTTAAGTAAATTGTACTTCAGTAGAAAGTCAGAGAACAGTCCGTTTCTTCTCTGAAGAGGAGATTACCTGATTAGGAAAACTCCATTACCTCCCCAAATCTGCCTTTTTATTTTCAAAAACAACAGGAATAACATTACTGTTAAACAATAAAGTCTTGAAAAGTTCTCCAAGGAAAACTTTTTAAGAAAATGCTTCTAATTACAAGGAAATGTCAGGGTATTACCAATGTATTGCCAGGACCAGTTTCTTTCCAAAGTAATAACTATAAATGGCAATTCTTAAAGTCTAGTTCTAGTAAAAAGTTATTAATCTGTATTTCTAGATTGCCTGGTTAAGGCATGCTCTGATTCTGAATATCTTTGGAAGTGAGATTTTTCAAGTCCAAGCATGCCATGAGATTCAACTGTTAACAACATCTATATTTGGACTTCTCCAAATGCATCATCTTTTCCAGTAGCAACATAAAAATGGGCTCCAAGAAGTATGCAGGCCACCAGAACACCACTGACAAGAAGAAGACCTAATACAGAACATAGTACGACAGTGGCTGCTGCTGCTAGCACTGCTTGTCCCTGACACTGATAATATCAAACAAAAAACTTTATGGATTCTTTTTGTATTTAATGTAAATTTCCAACTGCAGTAGGAATGTCTGATCCAATGCACAATGGATCAGAGCAGTACAAGTGGCAGTTACCCTCTTTTTCTTCCTAAGAAGTTGGTAAGTTTCCAAGCTGATTCAGCTAGGTGAATGAGGTCAGGTCCTCAGACACACAACTGTTCAGAAGCAATCAATTAGACTTTACCGGTTTGTTCTGTGACCTCATCTACTCCATACTGATCAGCAAAGGCCTCCTAGCACTCTTTTTTAGGGATTGATGGAGTTTAGAATCGGACTGGCTACCTATATTTAGCACTGCTCATGCAACTGAGATTCGTTGTATCTCCTCAACAGTTCTGTTAAATTCATTGAATACTCTCTACAGCTCAAAACAACAGCACCGATACAGGCACTTAAACAAGTATCTTACACCTCATTTTTAGGGTCTTTTTTAATCTGGAAAATAGAAATCTGGCAAGAAGATGCTGAGGTTCACTTAGCCCACTATTTTTCTCTTCAGATGCTTAAAAAAAACGTAGAAAAATGAAGGGGTATTGACTTAACATCTGACAGACAAGGTTTCACATTCCTGTTCAAAATGAGTATATCTTGCAATTAATACTTAATTAAAAGGGGATGGATAAGTAACACTTTCTCTGAGAGAAGTTAATTTCACAGTGATTATCGTTTGTCAGTAAATTTTTGCTGGGCCTCAAAACATAAGGTTCATATCTGCACAAAAATTCCAGCACAAGAGACTGAACCATGTTTACTTAGTTCCAAAGATCAGAGCAACGTCTACACCTTCATAACACAGAGGTATGGTTTATGTCATATGATATATGTTATATTATGGATCATAAAGAGATTAGAAGATCAATCTCCTAAATAAAAATTCAGAAAAAGTGCTTAATAACTTGCATAAGAACATAAGACAAATCTGATGAATAAACTAAAACCCCATGTAATACAGTATTCTGCCTCATCAGTGGCAACAAGAGAAATTATTTAGTGAGAGTATGCAAGCCTGAACATTTTCTGCAGGTTACTCCTGCAGAAACTCCATCATAGTTTTCTAATCACTCACTTTTCTGTTTGTTGATACAGTCTGCTCTCTGGATTTTAAGTTTGGGTCAATTAAGTGAAAGCTGAATGCATTAATTCTGATGACCTAGGTTTTTCCTCTTAATTATACCTTTCATAGTATCTATTTAGAACAAAATTTATTAAAATCGCATTGAAATAACTGTTAATTTGTTAAACTACCACTACATTGGTATTCTGGTTTTGGTATACAGAAACGTTGTTTTTTGCTAGGTTCTAAACATGAAACTCTCTTGGCTTGTGATCTTGCTTGGAACACTGTTTTTGAATCCAGTCACTGCTGATTGCAACATTACTTCTCAAACTGTAAGTTTTCTATGTATGAAAATTACTCTTATTTTTGAAAGATACAGTAGAAGCTAAAGGCATGTAAAATACTGAAGAAAGAAAGATGCAGAGACAATTAAAAAGGCATGGTTTTCTGCAAAACTGCAACTAGCTGCTGGCAGTCAGTATAATTGGGTAAATAACACTGAAACCTATTTGGGATAATCTTATATCCCAGGCAAATCTTTCTGCAGACAACAGGAATGACTCATCTTTTTGGAATAGACTGAAAAAGCAACAGTTAATTGGACAAGGCCAACTACTGCTCAAGTTAGAGAGATTTATTGAGTTAAACAATTCTCACTTGCCCAAGTCAGGTCCAAATGTATATAAGAAATTTTAAAGGTTTTTTTCAGATTAATTTAATGGATTTCTGATATGTGGGGGAATGGAAGACAAGGAAGAAGCCTTGATTAACAGTCAAGTGATAAAACTGGTACTGCACTATTTGCTGTGACTCACTGCCTAAAAAAAGTGCTGTATTTACTGCTTGTTCATCTTTGAAACAAACACAAATAATGAAGAAACACACAATGGGTATATACAGTGTAGGAAAGGCATTCCATTTACATTTGTCTTTAAATGCTATCTAGACTCAACCTGCTTACAGCAGTGACAAGCTGAACAGAGGTTGCTCGTTTAGGAAGATGCATAACACAGCCAAACTATTTCCAGTACTTAGAATCTCCTTTAAAGACAGTTCCAGTATCTTTCACTAATCTATAGTCTGCAGTGATGCATGTATAAAGAAATTTACAATTTCCAGAAAACAAACATGTTTCAAGGTATGGAGAGTAAACACTCTCAAACCTGGTAAGACTGCAGCTATGATAAGCTTTTATCCAGAAAACCAAAATTATTTAAGTGGTACATTAATAATAAAAATACATACAAAATGTTTTGTTGAAGGTCTGTTCCAAAGATGTTTTAAAGAGTAAACATCACTGTTTTTAAAACAAAACATTATATTTGAAAAAGCATATATGAATTCATTTTCAGTCTTGAATCCACTTCCTCTATGACCTCTTCATTCCAGACTACGTGGGAAAGGAATCCTTTTTCTACCCAGCCACAACCTTCACATAGAATTCTAAAGCAGACAACCCTACTAATTCCAAAATAGCATGCCAAACCTGTTAAAATCATCACATAAGGATCCTTGCATCTCAGACAGAATTTAAGCACTAAGTGATATGGAACTTCAGGCCTATATACACTAGGAGGATTCATTCTCCTGTATCACCAGGCCACACATATATTAAAAAGATAAATAAAATTACATGAAGAGAAGTAAATTTTTTCTTTTAAGGTGCTGTCATTAAAAAAATACAAGAAAGATTTTTCATGCCCTTAATAGTCATCATTGAGACACCTTCATTACCGGACTTCCCTGCAGCATTCAACTGTTGTCATTCTTTTTTTTTTCAACAGGTCATTTGTGAGGAGTCTGGAAAGAACCTCTCTGATATCCCCACTAACTTTTTCCAAAATGTTACTAAATTATACCTCAAAAATAATATCATCACTTTAAAAGACAGTGACAAAGAGATTCTTCGAAGTTTTATTAACCTCACTGAACTTTATCTGAATGAAAATATGATTACTGTACTTTATAATAACAGCTTCTGTAATCTGACAAAACTTGTGATTCTGGATATCAGCAATAATCATATTAGCACAGTTCATAAAGCAGCATTTGCACAATTAAATCAACTGTCAGTGTTGAATTTATCATATAACACAATTACTCAACTAGATTCAGATGTATTTACCTCTCTAAAAAGTCTGACAGTTTTAAATCTACAGAATAACTTTCTCAAATCTTTTCATATAAAATCACCTTTTAAATTGATTGAAATAGTTTTAGCTGGAAATCCATGGACCTGCTCTTGTGACCTCCTGGATTTACAGCTGTGGTTAAACGCCTTCAGTGTGACAGTGGGTAAGTTTTGGTAAGAGCAGCATTTCATACTTGTTTACATCAAACAGCTTTATTTTGGTTTTTTTTTTCCTGATCTGGATAATATCCACCACCAACTTATCTGTATTTTGCAGTAATACATTAGTTATCCAGGAATTCTTTTTCAGATTAGAATGCCAATTAATTAATGATCTCTCATAACCTCTCCACTGTTCATGTTCACAGCAAATGAAAACAACACTACATGTACATTCCCAAACACCATGGAAAATGTCCCCATCAAAACAGCAGCCATCCAACCAGCGGACTGCCAAATTGAAAAAGCTTCTTTAGAAAACACTGTAACTTCTGCTTTTGCCATTAAGCTGAAAAGCAGAGCCTTACTAACAACTCTGACTCCAAACACCACCTCTGGAAACAATGGAACACAGGCAGGTAATACACTGACGTTTTGCTTGATCAGGTCTTTGATCTGCTGTTCCATGATTTCATACTGTTCTGTATTCCCAGTACAATGTAGTTCTTCCACAGAAGCCAGAGCTACAGAACAAGCATATTTCCAGGTTTTGGTAGACTGTACAAACATTATGGTGAATGTTAAGCTTTACTGAGTGGTGATTTACTGATGATGATTTCCCTAGCAGAACCAGGGAATCATCTTTACCAAAATTCAACTACTTCTTCCAATCTAACTGCTTTCTAGACATAGCTGCCATCTTAAAATGTGAAAGAGTAAGTTAATTAATTTTATTCCTGCCCTCAACTATGTTCAGTGTAAAGGACACAGATGTGCTCATCCCATACTCTGAAAATTCCAGTGACAGCCTCCTTACTTTTCTTCACCTTTTGACGTTAATTCCATCACCCCTCTGTAACACTCTAGCTTTTCTCTTGGTAATCTCATATATTTTTTTTCTTACATGCAAATTTATGTTCTTCTCCACTCTTCTATACTGAAATGCTTTACTTCCTTCTGGTTAAAGCAGAAGTAGTATCAATCTCCAGAAAGCCACCACTGCCACATAGTTAATTTGCTATTGAAATTTTTATTATGAAAGAAACAAAATTGAAAGGATATGCCAACCAGAACATGTAACATTTTAGGGTGCAGACATCATCACTGTACAGAAATTTAAGCCTAGGAAATAGAATTTGAATCAATTACTGTTGGATTTTTAACCCCAGAAACTATTTTGGAATTTAAGTATTGAAAAATAATTATGTTATTTTTTATATGTCCCCAGAACTTTATCTGACTTTGAAACTATTATTTTGGACAAATATTCATGGTGGATTTATATTGCTAGGAAATAGGAGTTGTACATGCATTTTTGGTCTGAGTGATGTTACTGACTCCCTGATAACATAAAAATAACATTCTACTAAAGCTTTGGAGACATTCAGTAATTCCTCTATCATTGTTTATTTTGTGAGTCCTCAAGTTTAACTATGAAAAAAATTATACTAGAGTTCTTGCTGTTATTCCTCATGAAGATGATGATTCTCTTTTTTTTTTTTTTCCCTATTTGTTTTAAAGAGTTACCACTTCTTGGGAAAAGTTGGACCTTCCTAGGGGGTGTCCTAGGGTTTGTTCTAGGCACTACACTCCTGATTTTCACTGCTGTAAAATGCCCAACATGGTATCGTTATGTGATGAGCTACAGCCACCGTCGTCTGGAAGAAAATAACTCGGAAATGTTTGAACAGGAGTTCTCAGCTGACATGAGTTCTTCTCCTACAGTATCGGGTACAGACAATGAAGAGCCCATAGTAATATTTGAGAAAATTCATGCATTTGTGCCTGGGGAAGATGGATTTATTGAGGATAAATACATAGATTCTTATGTAACTGAGGAGAGTTAATGTCTCCAACAATGGATGATGAATTGACTTTTCAAAACTGTAGTTCATTTGTACCTCCATAGTACACTACTTATGTACAATATAAAATTAAGCTAAGCAGTCCATCTCCTTTCCTCTCGTCAAATGCTTAACAAGGTATTGCTGCATGAATCATGAAGCTGAAAAATGTTGTGGCGTGTGTGCTGCACACTGTCACAACAATTATTTCAAAACATGCAAAAAATACCCATAATCCACTTTTCTAAAAACCTATTTGGTTATTCATGGCAGGGCAGGAGAGTTTACTGTATATTGCTTAAGATTAACAAGTCTTCACAAAATAGCTTGTGATGCTGGCATAATCACTAATGCTTTTTATGTCCAGAAAGGAAAAGTAGTTTCTCTAAGATGCTGCCGGACTGGGAACTAGGGACACCAAATCAATGGTGTCACAGCTCAGCAGTCTATTAATCAAAACTAACATCAGAGAACACAGCATTTGGCGTTTTTTTTCACCCAAAATGAAAAAAAGCAGAGCAAGAAAGACCAAATGCTCCATTCCCTTGAATGTTTCTACATACAGTACAATGATAAAGTATCACTACTGCATATCTAGTGCCTTTATGCCTTAGTTTGCTACTGAACCATGTTTTTTCTCATCATATTTTTTTTAACACTTAAAAATACATTCAAAGGTAGAACAGATACATTTGTGAGTTGTTGAAACCACAGTATTATTTAAAAGTAACTTCTTATTAAATGGTATTTTTTTTAAAGTGCTTATTTACACATAAAATGTCATCACTGAGATTGCTCTTAGTGGCAGCAAGCAGGATCAAACCTCTTTCTCCTGCAAACCTTCTGTCCCTAAGTTAAACATATCAGAAACACACCCTCTCAACCTATCACTACACAGGTCATTCTCATAGCTTACAAATTCTTACTGTAAGCACTTCACTGTCCTCATCTTCCCCTCCACACACCCTTACCAGACAGGAATCTCAGTTCTAGTTCCCACTTATGCTTGCTATCCTCCCACTCTGCCTCTCCGTAGCAAACCTTCAAAATTCAGGGCCTTGACAGCAGGAGTCTCCACTGACACCTAACTGCTCCTGGATGACACAGTAAGTATTTACACACCAGTTACTTAGAAGAATTTGAAGCTGAGAACTTCAGTTGAAGCCTGGCACAAATGTACCACCTTGAAATTGCTCAAGTATCACTTGTGGTATGCATTGCACTGTTAATGAACTTCTGAATTAGGTAACACCTTGATTTTGCCAAGTTCAGTTATGATTTTCACATCTTTGGAGAAGCAAGGACTTAAGAAGTACTTCATGTACTCACGCTTGTCTTTCTGTGAAAATTTTATCCACACTTTGAGCATCTCGGTCATTCTGGACCTTTAACTTAAAAACAAATATCTACTTTAACATAATATGCAATAATAAAGATACAAATTTTATACAGAAATTCAAAGTGTTCTTTAAAGGAGCAAGAAACTGTTCAAAATGCAGTAGAGAAAGGAGCAGCAGAGACCACCTGCTCCACAGGTTTTTCACAACTGAAGCTGAAGAAAGTAAGAAGATATCTCTATGTTTGAAAAAGAAATACCATCATGTTTGTAACAGATCACTTCACTTACTGTGGGCTCTATTCCCAGAACACTTAGTAAAATACCATTTAAGCCTACAAACAAAATGAAAAGGTAACTCTTGCAAACTATTCTTTATGACACAGTCATTGTGACCTTATTTTCAATCAAATACAGGGGGGAAAAAGAATTGGCTTTCCCAAGAAATACCCAGGTGTTTTTTCAAGCTACCAAAATAACCTTTTCTAAAACTAGTTTATTTTTCTTATGGACAAAGGGACCACAGGAAATAGAACATTCTTAATGCCACTCATGCCTTAATACTTAGAGGCACACCCTGTGTTAGAAAAGGGAGAAGGGGAGTTAAAGAAGAACAAAATTAATTGATTTTATGAATGGCAATATCAGAGACAAATCTAGTATTTATTATACTGGAGTCATTTTAAAGGCAGAAGACAAAACAGAACCAAATTTCCAGAAAACTAGGCAGCTTTACAAGGCAGCGCAGGCGCTTGAATATAAAGAATATATTTTAAGACTCTTAATTTGGGTTGGGATAACAGATTTCTCAAATCTAAAACACAGAAAATTGTCATGGGCCTGTTAATGCAACACTTCAGGTAATTGTTTGACTACAAACATATTGCCAACATTATGGTTAAGCTGAAAAATGGATAATTCGTAAATTACGGCTATGTTTTTTATATATGTCATATGTTCAAAGCACCAAGAACATAACACACACTATTTCACTGTTCAAACATAGCAAATATCCTAATTCTTACCATATTGTAATCTCGAATCACTTCTGCTATATCTGTATTGGTGTTAAGTATATCCACAACCTGAAAAGAGGCAGAATTCCAACCTGTTATTGCTCTCCTTTTTTTAGTTACAAACAAGAAAATCAAGCAAATGAGCAGCAACTCACAAAGCACTCATGAAAACACAGCAATTTTCTATTATTGCAAATGGAAAAACATGATTTTGGTATACTCATAGATTATATGCAGTTTTCAGAAGTAATTATCATTACATGTAGCTGTACAAAACCCACAAATATTATGCTGCAGTAATTTCTTAAATCCATATGTAACTGCTACCCCTAACATGTAGTACATTTGGGGTTTTTTTCCTATTTTCCTTAGGTTCCACCTTTCCTTTCCAAAACCTGAATAAAAGGCAGTATTAACCAGTGCATTTTTACAGAGAAATGTCAATAAAAAAAATAAAGCAAAGACAGTACAAAGCAAATGAGAGAAGGGAGAGCATTCAGTATCAAAAGCTGATAGCAACATACCATGTTGTAGTCTGCTAGCTGACCTTGAAATTCTTTGATTTCACCAGCCAAAGCTTCTGCCCTAAATACAAAACAAAAAGCCAAACTTAATATGGCAATGTTTGTATACGTAAAAACAAAATAATGAAAAAGAATTATTTAACAGTTCCTTGAAGCACACAAAACCCCCAAGACTAGACTTGTGACTGAGAAAGTTAGCACTACATTAACTGCAATACATGTCACCTTTTTTCATATGACAAGTAGGCAGATTTCTCTTGCTTGTACATTTCTACTTCTTCCTGTAACTTGTTAATTTCTGTTGTGAGTTCATTTGTTTTGCTTCTGCAAAAAAATAAACAAAAAGAATAATTAACATTTGAATGCACAACTAAAACATAGATAGAAATTGTATTTTACTAGAAGAGATGTGCAGGCAGTATCTCTTTTCACACTGCACAGTGCTTCAAATCAGTAATTCAAAGAAGAGCTCAGTAAAAGAAGAAAAAAGCAGTGTGGTTCTATTAGATAAAGTCACAAGTAGTTGTTAGAAAACCTGGATATGAAATAAAATGCTTTAGTTAGCTGTTTGTCCCTGCTGGTTGAAACGGATGTCAGCTATTCTCAAATGGAAAGGTCAATACACAATTCAGGTAAGCCACCTGAAATGTACATTAAAAGGGCTTAGTTTGTGATCTACTTCTTACACAGCTATCAGAACTATCAAGCATCACAGGTAGAAACTCAAAATCAGTGACTCTCCTTTTAGTAGTGCTGTGGGACTGCATTTAACTTAGCAAGCCTAATATCAAAATGTCAAAGGAATGTACTTGTACTTTGACATAAGCATGGAATTCCTTTCCTCCTACAAACTGTACACAAATTGACTGGAACTCTTATAAGAGGACAGATTTCATTTTAAGTGAACATTGCTTATCCCACTTTATTGTTAAGCACAGCAAACTTCATGTCAGAAAGGGAATGGAGCGTTAAAACTTCTGCCATTTGAATATGTTGTTAAGACATACCTCAGCAGTCCCAGGTAATATGTTTTATCCATTATCTGTCTCTGAGGACCTGACAAAGGAGAATAAGATGACATTTTGTCAGAAAACAACTAATTTCGATGAACCGTAAATTATTAAAACAATCTGCAGCATTTGCAGGCAGAGAACTGCCATCTTCTGAGTGTTCTTAAATAGATTTTACATCACTGTAACAAAGGCAGAAACTCATTTTAGACCCTTGTGAAGATAAAAATTACTTGTTCAGCTACATGAATGTAGTACATGACTGTACTATACAGCACAGTATTTTAATTATTCTGCAGTGCTGGAAGAAGACACTATTCTATTATTTTGAATGATTTTTAAATACAGTTGAGGCACGTAAAAGCCTTTGTCTTCTCTAAGTCTTCTCTAACTGTCAAGAGCATAGAAAGTAAGAGGCATGCTTTAGTCTTCCTTTCCTTTTTCCTATTCCTGTTAATCATAGCTATTCACTCTGCAATTTATACAGCAATGAAAAGTTTTCCTTTAAAAACCTAAATATTCTTTTAAAATGTTTACAGACATGTTGATAACTATTTTCAGTCAAAAATACCTTTCATTGCAGTTTTCATTCCACTTAATCCCTGTTGAGTGACTGGACGGTCTGCAACTTTAATCTGAGATGATAGGACACCTGCAGTAGTTGAAGAACCACGAGAACCTGGTCTTGATGTACTAGGAGGCATCTATAAAAAACAACAAAACACAAACCTCCCAACTCTGAATTATTCATTTATGCAATTGCCAAAGCAACTAAAAACCTAAGCTAGTCTCTATACTGCTCTGACAAGTCTTCTAGCATTTACATCTCTTCAGGTAAACAAAGCTTCAGTCAAATCTCTGCTGCAGCAGGGTAAGAGATTCTGTTCTTGTTCATTGTTCCCTCTGTGCAACATTAATGCTATTAAGGTCTCTCAGGTGAGCTCTTGATGCAAGACGTCCTTGACCCCTTTCAGTCAAAATTTGAAAACAAAACTCTGTGCAAAACTGAAATCTTAAAATTCTTCCAGAGAAACTATCACTCCAGATGTAGTACTTATTAAAAAATACCCCCCAAAGTGGATAAAAATCTAAATATACCAAAGTTCACGTTCAACTTTTTTAACATACCGCTGTTCCTATTCTGGTTGCTGATGGAGTCCTTGATGAAGAGGCAGGCCTTGCAGTCAGCCCTATTCCTGCTCTTGAAGAAGGACGAGATATCGGATGTCTGTGACTGCTGGACATATCTTTTCCCTTTTAAACTTCTCCCTGGAAAGAGGGATAGAAATAGTCCTGTAATTTGCATAAGTTCTTTAAAACAACCAGAGATCAGTTATTTAAACCTTAACTTTCCACCCTAATATAAGGAATTTAGTTTTATTTAGAAACCTGTAAAGCACTTCCCTACTGGAAAAGCATTGTACAAGATGGAAACAGTGCCCAGAAAGGACCAGAGAAGCTCCATCCATAAGGTGAGACAGCAGTCCCTCTGCAGTGCTTAGTCACTCCTCAGTATATACTGCTGTACAGATAACTCCTACTAATTCTGGCATTTATTGCTTCAGCATCTGCCCACAAAACTTAAGCCTCTCAGGAAATAACTTGGAAGTGAAGAGCTGTTATAAACACCCATTTAGACTACCTGGGGACAGCCCTTCAGGCATCAACAGTCACCAAGGCATACCCAGATTGCACTACCCCTGATAAACCCTGGCAGCTTCACCAGCCCCCTGAGGAGCTCCCCCTCAGCCGCAGAGCCACACAGACACAGCCTTTCGATCGCTGACGCTACCAGGCAGTTGCTCGGCGGGCCTTGTGAGACGGCGGTACTGACGACCAGGACGCAAACGGGCAGCAAGCACCCCTGTTCCCCCGGGGCGATAAACACCCGCCCCCAGAGAGGCTGAGAGCCTCTGGAGCCGGGAAGGCGCGGAAATCACAGCATCAGGGGGCCCGGCTGCAAAACAGGAAAGCCCGACGGAGCCCCAGACGTGCGCCAACCCCACTTCCCGAGCGATGGCAGCCCCCTCCTCTCACCGCCAGCCATTAAAGCCTCCACAGACAACGCAGCCGGTATCGAAGCAACCACCCAACCCAACCACGCCAGCGCCCGGCTATCCCGAGAGTCAGAAATCTCGTTCCGGCCGCCGAGGGAGCGACTACACCTCCCAGCGTGCCTCGCGGCGAAGGAGCGGCAACTCTGCCCCTCTCCGCGGCGCGGTGCTTGCTGGGAGGTGTAGTCTAGCTTCCGGCCCCTGGCCGGCGTGCAGAGGGACAGCTCTTCCGGCGCGGCGCTCGGCAGTTTCCGGTAGCGGCGGCGGCAGCGGCGGGGATAGTTGCTGTGTCAGGACACCTCTCTCGGTGGCCTCCCGCCATGGCGGGCGAGGGGAGCGGGTACCGTCTTCGTTGCTCGCTGGTGGGGCATGGGCAGGACGTGCGGGGCCTGACCTGCGGCCTCTTTCCCCCAGGCGGTTTCGTGTCCGTCTCCCGTGACCGAACAGCGCGACTCTGGGCTCCTGACGGGTGAGCGCTGGGCCGCGGCCTTCCTCGGCAAAGCCGCCAGTGGCTGGGCGGGCGGTGCGGGCTGCAATGGGCTGGGAGGGTTCCCCCCGTGGTCGTGTCCTGCCGTGGGACCGCCGGGGGGATGGGGGGGTGTGAGTGGGGGGCGGGCTGAGCGCGGCGGCGGGAGTCGGTTCGCTGGAGGCGGGCTGGAGAGTTTGCGAAGGGCTGAGGCGTGTTCGCTTGCCTTGCCTGCTTCTGGGGAAGGCTGTATTTGCTCAAACAGTTAACTCTGTGTCGACATTTTGTCGTGCTTTGCAGACGCTAATAACGCCCATAAATCTGACGGTCTGTTCTCCAAGTGATATTAGTGTTGTTTCCACCTCTTGGTATTCAGTACCAAAGTAATCCCTCTAAGTAATAATGCCGTGCTTTTGGTAGTAAGGCGATATGCTTTAACTATTTTTGAAAATTTTGCCCTTGCTGAGCAGAATTCTTTGAACATAAAATGGAATACGAACCAAAAACTACACAGGAAGTTTACGTACAAGAAGGCATTGGATAAGGAGAAAACCCAGCGTTATTTTTCTGATATTCATATCATTCAGGGTTGTCTCCTACTGCATTTGTCTTGTTGAATTAACTCAGTGAATTTTTCAGCACATCATTGTGACCAGAAGAAGTAGTGCTAAGCAATGTGCGTAGGAGATGGTGGAGATGTAGGGTATTGCAGAAAGCCACAGGATGTATCTCCTCATCTGCCTGTAGTTTCAAATTGTGAACTGTGAATCTTTCCACTGCCTCCCAGTGAATTGGATAATTGGCAAATGTGCCTGAACGCTCACATGTGTGATTAAATTGATATTTCTACCTCTGCAACTGAGGAGGGGAGGACTAATCTCATTGTGTCCTGTTAAATCTCTCATCACAAGGGGAGAATTTATTAAATTGCTTAGAAATTTATTGCAGGAAAGGAAGTCTGATTCTGACATAATTTTTGAGGCCTGTGTGAGGGAAACATGAGTAACATGCAGAGTTATAGTGTTGGTAATGGTTATGTCTCTCTGCTTTGAAGACACTGGTGTTACAGTAGGCAGGGTTCAGTGGGTAAGCAAACTGTTTTATGTTATTTTTGTTATTTAAATTTTATAGGAAAGAGGTGTCACCTTCATTTGTTCTTTGTACCTTCAGCAGAGAAGACATTTTAGAATTTAGAAGAGTATCATGATTTACCTATGTATTCCAAGCTTTCCAAGCAGTAGAGTGTGAAGGATGACAGTGTGATGTGATATATTTTTTGGGGTGAGGGGAAAACAAACACAAAAAGGGGAAAAAAACCCCAAACCAACCAAATACCACCACAGCACTCACATTTATTATGTGGGGATAACAAGCTTTTTCCAGTTACTGCTATCACTATTGAGGCTGGGTCATGATGAAGAAATAGGGGTGCTGCTTGAATCAGTTATAATTATTTAACTATTAAACCTCTACAGTACTTCTAATTAAGGGCCAGTGAATCGATTTGGCAGTCAGTACCTTCATTTATGTGCCGTGTTATTTTAGGGTATATTGAGCTACATATTTGAGTCTTATTTTAGACCACAAAAGATTTCTTAAAGGCAAACTGTAACTACTAATTGAATTGGGCATATGAGCAAGAAAAATTGGCCAATGAGCAAGAAAAAAACAAAACTAAGGCCTTTCAGGTCTACCATTACCAAAAGATAAGTGGAAAGCTTTGAATATCAGTTACTGAGTTGGAATGCTGGGATATGATTTTTCTGGTAAGTTTCTCTTTCTTTCTAGATCATGCATAATATTTATTCAGCACGATACAAGCAGAGTTATTAATGCAAAAGTTGGAGTATAAGACAGCTGTTGTAATTCAGTGCCTCAAATAAGTAATGTTTCTGTCATGACTCTCAACTAATTGTCACATATGTTTAGTCTTAACAGGGGTTTTACTGAAATGCACTGTATGAGTGGCCACTCAAATTTTGTATCTTGTGTGTGCATCATACCTCCAAGTGACCTCTATCCTCGTGGGCTGATTGCAACTGGTGGCAATGATCATAATATTTGCATTTTCACAGTTGACAACCCAGCTCCTCTTTATACCCTTAAGGGTCATAAGAACACAGGTATGTAATATGGCTTTTTTTTTTCTTAAAAGTTAACATGATTTGTTACAGAGGAAATTAAGTTAAAGGTAAAAAACTCAATTTTGATTTCTTTGGTATTTAATGGAGCAAACTATTTAATTATGGCCTCTGCAAAATAGGATTTTATAATTTTAATGACAGTTCATTGCAAGGATTTCCAGATTTACACTGATGAATACTTGAGCTTTCACTGTATATGTGAACACATGGCAATTTACAGAATGACAACCCTTTTGCTAAGAGTTGGATTTTTGAGAAACAGATAATTTCATTCTGCATGAATTAAGCTTATTTTTTATTCCAAAGTTGATGGAAGTAGAAAAAATCAGCTTCCTAAATAAAGAAACTTTCAGTGCCCACTTTGTTACCTAGATGGGGATGTAATATTAATTGGTGCTTTAAATATTAGTAAAGACTAAAAGTTTATTACAGAATTTAATCTCTCTTCAGTCAGGTCAGTGTGTGACATACTAAACCAACTTTGTATACCTTTTCTTGAGCTATATAATAAGGTTCAGAAATTTCCATACTAGCATACTAAGGTTTTCTGTTCTGTGTGTCCTGGTTTCAGTTGGGCTAGAGTTAACTTACTTTGTTTTTCCTGGTGGTTGCTGTGTTTCAGAGTTCCTAAGAAAGGAATGTCAGTAATGCCTATTGGTTTTAGTGGTTGCCAGGTGATTTTTATATTTTTCAAGGACATCTTTCATCTTCCTATAGAAGCTGATAAGAGCCATAGATAGAACGATGAAACGCCCCAAGGGATAATCTGTGCCACAGATGTCATGCTCAGTGGGGTTAAAATGGGGCTGGCTGGGGTGGGGACAGAGTACTTGCAATCGCTGCTCAGGAAGGTAACCAATTCACCTAGAGGTGAGAGTGACTTCTGTCATTATTGTTATTTTCATTTTTTGTTAGTTCTATTAAATTGTCTTTATCTCAGCCTGCAAAGTTTGTGGGTTTTTTTCCCTTTCCCCTTCTTTTTTCCCTCTTTTTCTCTACCCTTCTGGTGGAAGGGGAGAATTGTGTGACAGTGTGTATGGTCCTAGCTGCTGGCTGGGTTTAAACCACAACAGCAAGCTAATCTACTATTTAACAGACCTTTAAAATAGCCTAATAATGTAATTATAAGGTATCAAAAATAAACAGATCAGGTCTTGGAGGTTTTGGTTGGGTTTTTTTTGACTGTTAAAGGGTGGTTTGAGACTAGTTTGAAAATACACTGGACTGCTAAACAGCATGTAAAATTTATGTTTGTATTGTAAAGCTCTTGGCTTTCTCTGAGAGAAAGAAAATGTCGCTGTGTAAGGAGGCATGGAATAACTTACGTACTTTATCAGAAGCCTAGGATGGATGAGTAACTAAAATAACCTGTGACATTCCCCCTTCAATGCTGTATAAAGGGATGAGATTTTCTAGACAAGTTAAAAGTTTCCCTATAGCAATTTTTACAGTAATGTAAAACACTAAAGGTTTTATGATTAATGTAATTCTACATTTTTAAAGTGGGGGAAAAAGTAGGACATTATAAGTGACGGGTAGAATACTGTCTGTTTCTCAGTGTGGAGTCATAGAAGCAGGAAACATCAGGCCCTATTTCCGTTTTATGAATGATTAGATGGACAGGGTATTCTCTGTTTATGACTTAATTCTTTTTAGTAAACTTATTAGTAAACCTTATTAGTGCCCTTTGTCTTCAGTTTTATACCTGTTTATTACTGGAATATTTGCGGATTATCTTTTTACAAAATCTTTAAATGTCACCACAATTTCTTGATTGTGGTATACTAGTACTTTGCCTTCCAAAAGATGAGCTAAGTATTTTTTATTCAAAATCCTACTTCTTGAGGACCTAATACACATTGATTAAGTCTTGGCTTTCTCTATCATCTTAAAACTAAAACTTTGCATTAGTTCTGTTTCTTGACTAGTTACTTAACTTGCTTGTCAACATATTTTAATCTGAGGAGAAAAATCTGATACTAAGAGAAATTTAAAAATATGAATGGCAAAAAGATGTGAAATTTTGATACCTAAAGTGAAGAGATTTTTAAGCAGTGCCTTTCTAGGTTGCAGTGCAGCTACAGTTCAACTTAACTCTTCCACAAACTTCTCAACACTAAATGTGCTACTAAGTAAATCTCCTTAAATAAATAATTTTAAATTGCTGGCATAAGATTGGCGGCAGTACAGGAAACTTGTCAGTGCTAATTTGAATATTGATTCCAGTTTGCAGCCTTTCATCTGGGAAATTTGGTACATTATTAAGTGGATCATGGGACACAACAGCCAAGGTCTGGTTGAATGACAGATGTATGATGACATTACAGGTATGAAGTTCCTCTATATGAATATGAAATAGGTACTCTTGATTTGGTTCTGACAAGTCTAATAATGTTGGGTTTTTTTGCAGGGTCACACAGCTGCAATATGGGCAGTGAAAATACTGCCTGAACAGGGATTAATGTTGACTGGTTCAGCTGACAAAACTATTAAACTGTGGAAGGCAGGCAGATGTGAAAGAACATTCACTGGTAAATGATGCTGCAGTTGGTAATTTCATCGGGGGCATGTGTTCTTTTAAAAAGAGGAAAAAAAATTAAAACTGTAGAAAAATTGTACAATTTTTAGGTAGGATTTTTAAAGTCCTTAAGCTGTATGCACAGAAATCACATCACCTTTAAAAGAATTAGATTGTTTTAGAGAATATTAATATTAATGAATTGCTTTTGTTTGTTTTTTTAAAATGAAGATTGGTTGTCAGGATTAGATGTGAAATAGAAATAAATAGAAATGGTATACTGTTGCTGAAGGAAAGAAAAGCTGCATTAAAATTGTTCATGTGTTTTATAAAGGACATGAAGACTGTGTGAGAGGTTTAGCTATTCTCAGTGAAATGGAATTCCTTTCCTGTGCTAATGATGCTACTGTTCGAAGATGGCAGATCTCTGGCGAGTGTGTGCAGGTGTATTATGGACATACAAATTACATATACAGCATCTCTGTCTTCCCTCAATGTAAAGGTAGGATTATTTTTGTGACTATTACTGAACATTGTTCCAAAATGAAATGGCAAGGTAGGCATTCTGTGGAGCTGCCACAACTAACAAACTCAGGTAGAGTTTAATTTACTTGTTTCCTTAGTGTAAATAATTTAAAAAAATATCTTGTGATTGACTCCAAATCACAGCAGAATTGTTCTGTTACTTCTGTCTGGTAGTAGGTGAGATGAAAGGTCCTGTGTTAGGCCTAATTGTAAGACTTAAGTAAAACTTTGTCAAAGTGATAGGCAAAGTTATCATCTAGCTTGCCAACTGTATTTCAGCACAGTTGCAAAGTACTAAAATGCTAATGCGTGGCTTACAGAAAGCTTTCAAAGTGCATTACAAGTAGTTAAGAATGCTGTGTGTGGGGCTTAATTGCATTTTTTCTCAGAGTTAGAGGTTAAGAGGTTCAGAACTAACTTGCAGACAGTTGCAGAAGAAATTCCAAGTCAGTGACCTTTGTGTGGTATATGGAACACTTGTGTATTCATTCAACAGCTAAATTACATGTTTAATAGTGGATGTGTATGTTGTAAATCTCTTATGCCGTAATTCCTCATTGAGGTGTTTGTAGACTTTGCTTTATGTGTGTTTCCTGAAAAAGCAGGCCTACCTTGCAAGTGTAGTGTAAGAAAAAATTCTTCAATGTTCCTAGTTTAAACTCTTGAAAGGAGGAAGGAATCTTTTGTTTGTCTTGAGTGTCATTTGATTCCCTGCCTAGCTGCTTAGTCCACAATTTATTCACTTTCTTTTTCTTGAGAAGACGACTACGCAGTAGCTTTCTTTTAAATCTCTCTTGCAACTGAGAGGAGTATTAAATTGTAGAAGGGTTCTTTTACTGTTCTAATTTTAGAGAGTTGCAGAATGGCAGTGTCACAGTATCTAGTATCACAGTACACTGAAAATATCCTTTAAAAGGTTTTATTACTTTTTCTTTTCAGATTTTATAACTACTGGAGAGGATAGATCTCTTAGAATCTGGAAACGAGGAGAATGTGCTCAAACTATCCGACTTCCAGCTCAGTCTGTATGGTGCTGCTGTGTCTTAGACAATGGGGACATCGTAGTTGGTGCAAGGTATTCAGGCTTTATTTCCAGTGTGTTTTTAAATGAAATTGCAAGCTTCACGTTGGATATCGGTTTCATCTATATTTTAAAATACAGACACCAAAATGTGTGTGTGGATTAACTTTAAAGGTGTGCTGTACTTATTCCAAAGTCATTCTTTTGTTATGTCAATTTCAGAGGTAGAGTGAGTACTTTGGGTATGTGGTAAACATTGACAATGGACTTACAAGTATTGTATAAACCCTTTTGATAGGCATGTCCTACCTTGATTTTAAAATTGTCCTACAAATGGGGTTACCTGCCTAAGTCCTTCTCTGGGTGTTTTTAGCATGAGCGCAAACGTTCATAAAAATAATTGGGAGAGCTTGTTAGAAACAACGTTTGTTTCTTATGACATAGAAGTCACCATTAGAATGTATGTAATCATTTTGACATTTAAAATAGTATTTCTGCTTGATTGTTTTCTCTCCGTTCAGTGATGGAATTATAAGGGTGTTTACAGAGTCTTTGGAACGTACAGCAAGTGCTGAGGAGATTCAAGCTTTTGAAAATGAGCTTTCCCAAGCAGCCATTGACCCTAAAACTGGTGATTTAGGAGATATTAATGCTGATGACCTTCCTGGAAGAGAACATCTTAAGGATCCTGGTAAGTTATTGCACTGTTGCCAGGGTAGATATACCTCCAAATCTTAGTTATGGGTTACTGAAACTTCCCATAGTTTCCAAAATTAAAGCTTTCAATAGAGTCACTGAAGAAAATAGCTTAATTTTACTCTACTGTTCTTTCATTAATTCTTTTGAAGGCAAGCCTCTAGTTTAAATATACGGAGTGTTTTACTCTAAAATGTTGTAAGGTATTTTTTTATGAGAGTAAAAAACAATGGAATTCAGGATACTGCAATGTGTTCAAGATGCTTTAGATCTGTTATGCCAGCTATGCCACTAGTTATGGGAGACAGTTATGTAATTTGCAAAAAGATTACTGAATATGGATATTTTTCCTAAAAGAAAAGTGGATGCAAACTGCCTACACTAGTTTTTGGCTTGAAAAAGTTTGTCTTAACTCACTTTACACTTTTGAGGTACTCGGGAGATTACTAAGAATACAGTGGAAGCAGTGGTAGTTAAGATTACTCTTAAATAGACAAATACTTTTTCCCAAGGCGAAGTAACCAGTGACCTCAGCCCTTGGCTCTGATCAGCAAGTGGCATAAAAATTACATTCGTATGAAGCTTCCCATCGTGTTAGACCATGGGAGAATATCACCTTTCTTGATTGTCATCTCCCTGGGAAAATGGTAAACTTTTTAAATACTTGATTTAAGGATTGCTTTTGCAGCTTAGTCTGGTAGCAGTTACCATTGCTGTAATTGTAAAATACTGGTGTCGAGATCTCTGCCATTCTTGTTGTGACACCTATTACCTAGTTACTTCCCGTGCTGTGACTTTAAATGTCAGTCAACTATCTTTTCATCTTTAAATGTGAGCTGTATTTGAAGACTTTTTTTCCTCTCTTAAAGTAAAAAAAGTTCTTGAATTTATTCAAACTCTTAAACACTCCTGTCTGCAGGAACAAGAGATGGACAGACACGGCTTATTAAAGACAATGGGAAAGTAGAAGCATATCAGTGGAGCGTTAGTGAAGGAAGATGGATAAAGATTGGTGATGTTGTTGGTTCTTCTGGAGCCACACAACAAACATCTGGAAAAGTTTTATTTGAAGGAAAGGTATATGCAAACTTTAATTGGTTTTATTCCTCTCTAAGTAGAATGCTTATTTCTCATTTAAAAATTATTCCAATCTTTGCTCAGATAAAATATAATTTAGAAAATAAGTTGTTTATTTTACTTTTTTTCTTCCTTGATCTATTTAAATGCAGAGGTAGAAGTATAAATAAGTACTGCTTGCTTTATTACTTTTGAGACACGTTTGTAAAATGTGCAAGCCGATGGAGACAAACTATTTTGTAAAGAAGTAAACTATTGGTAAAGAAATTATCAAGTTCTCTAATATTTATTACTAATACCTTGAAGTTAATTTTAACTTCCTTCCCAAAGGATGTGAACCATACAATTTATAATGTGAGGTTTACCTAAAATATTAGGTATCAGACTTTCTCTGTTTCTTTTCTATAGCAGCTTTTTAGCTATAGACAGATAAGCTGAAAAATGTTTCTCTTACTGAAATACCTGCCCAAAAGTCTCTGTCTAGTGCCACCACAGAAGCAATGCCTTTGAGATACTAATTTTATCTCTCGCTTGATTTAAAAAAAACTTAGTAATTTGTTGTGATACAGTATTTGAAACGTGCTTTTAAGAGTGAAGTTTTTCAAGGCATCTGAGTGCCCTTTAGCTTTGCAGGCAGCCAGAGCTGTCCATGAGAGTTGTCTGACTCATCTGTTACTGTAATGTATCTGTACACACATTATCATGATAGGTTGTTCTAGCCTGCTCTTCTTGAGACAGAGAATTCTGGAAACACAGGGTATGGTTTACGTAATTTTTACTTGTAGCCTGTGGAAAAGTGTGTTACTGATACAATCTCCACGTAGCAGCATTAAAGTTCTTAGGCTTAGTCTTATGCCATCATTAGTCTGCATTTGATACATCCTTATGTAAAAAGTGTTGACAAACTTCTATTTTGTTTTTCATTTTAATCTGCTTCAAGGAGTATGACTATGTTTTCACTATTGATGTAAATGAAAGTGGGCCTTCCTACAAACTGCCATATAACATCACTGATGATCCTTGGCTGACGGCATACAACTTCCTGCAAAAGAATGATCTAAATCCTATGTTTCTGGATCAGGTGGCCAAGTTTATTATGGACAACACTAAAGGGCAAACTCTGCTGAGTACAAGTGCTCAATATTCAGATCCATTTACAGGTAAAAATTATGAACTTAAATTATGACATCAGGTCTCCTCCTGGTTCTGTGTTATCAGCAGACGTGCTGAGGATGCACTCTGACCCATCTTCCAGATGGTTAATGAAGATGTTGAACAGGACCAGATGCAGTACTGACTCCCAGGGTACATTTGGCCTCCAACTAGGTGTTGTGCCACTCATCACCACTCTCTGGGTCTGGTTGTTCAGTTAGTTTTCAGTTCACCTCACTTATCTGCTCAGCAGATTTCACTGTTGTAGCTCCTGCACTTCTACAGGTTTTTATGTCCTTAAATGTTTGAGCACAAGGTGCAGATAGATATGACAAAACAAATATGAAAACTTGACAAACTCGTGAAGTGTAATAAAAAATCTTCAACAAAACTTTAATCAAGCCAGTTGTATTTTTCAGTGTAGTGTTTTTTTTTTTCTCCAGTGGAAGAAAACGCCACTCTTCATATTCGTCGAAGAGGTGGCCAGGTGCTGTTAAGGCAAGCAATGAAATACAAAAATTTAGCTAGAGAATGAGCTGAAACTGAGCGAAATACATAAATGAACCTTTTTCAGGGAGAATATGGAACAAATTGATGCCTCGTAAGCTGAATCATGTTGATCAATTACATCCTGTTTATCACATTTACAAAAGAAAGAAATCTTATTTCCACTAGTTTTACAAAGATGAAGTTAGGAATAAAATGTCTTAAAATAATTGAGCTAAATCATTTTCTTGCAATGAACTAGAAATGAGACCAGAGGCTAATCGGGTTCAGATGTATCTCATGGAGCTGCAGTCATCTGGACTTTTGCACATACTTTTGATTTGGCTGAATCCAAATGTGTAATGTGTATGCCCCAGAAAACAAATTCCTGACTCTCAAATAATCAGGAAGAACTTGTTCAGCATCAAGGGACTCTTGTGTGGATAGGATCAGATTTATTTTCATTAAAAAATTAAGCAATAAAACATACTTGATATTTGGCTTTATTTTTGAATGCTTCTGTCTGAAAAGTATTAATGTTCTAATAACATCAAGCTCAGTGGATGAAATGAAATGCAATGAAAGCATCATTGCTTTTCTTACTGTTTCACCAGGTGCTGGACGTTATGTTCCAGGCTCTTCATCTGGATCAAGTACAATACCTGCAGCAGATCCATTTACAGGTAATGGTAAATTCATAATCTGTCTTGTTAGCATTTAAGATGCATATTTTATTCATGTTCAGTTGCATTCAGTGTTCAGCACCAGAGTGCTGTTTTTTGCAATGCTCCATTTGGGCCAGTAGTGTGGGACATGGTGATGAGGGACTCCAGCACTGCCACAGCATCTCCAGACCTGCTTAGTAGAGCCCTCTGCTGTCTTACCTGCCCCTGTCACTGTTCTCTGCAGCAGAGGAGTAGGTCTTAAACCTTATGCTTTGTCAAACTCTCACATGCAGGTCCAACACAGCAATTGGCATATTCATAGAGTAGTTTTCTTTTTTTCCCCCTTATTATTCCTTTTCTTATTACATTACTTTTATTGGTTCCTTCCACCCTAAATTTTAGATTCTAACTGTCCCTGCTGTCCTAGCTAGTTTGCAGTCTGGCTGACGTAGTTTAACAAGCTAGTTTGCAAAGGCAATCCAGCCCTGCTTTGTCAGACAGATGCTAGAGTCCTGCCAGCAAAACCAGCAAGGCAGTGAGTTGTTGATCCATTTGGTGAGCCGACTTCCCCGTGATGTGGAAGAATACCAGGGTAACAGTCTGAAGGCCAGGCAAGCTCTACAAGTGTCTCTGCAACATCCTGGCCTCCAGCAGACACAAACCTCCTAAGATACCAGGTCATGCCTCCATACCTTGCAGGACGAAGCCTCCCATGACTGCTACTTGCCTTTCCTCTTTTTTCAGCCACGAGGTGCTGTCTCAGCTGGTCTGATGCATCCATCCCCTGTTGTGTGGCCTCACCAGTGCCAGGCCACTGTGCTTGTTCTGCATTTGCAGATCTACAGGTGGAGCAGAAGGCTATGTGCTGTTGCCAACAGCTTCAGCCTACAGTCTTCCCCAGCTTGAGAATCTTTCTTTGTTCCTATTCTACTGTGATCTCCTTCTGTCTCTCCTCCCTCGCTGTGTGTGGCTCAGGCTGTGGTCTCTGTGCATGCAAAGACCCTGCAGTTCCTTCATGTGAGGACTCAGTGCCACAGAGTACACCTCCCACAGGAGAGGCCAAGCCTGGGCAGCAGTGCCATCCCCCTGTAGCTTCTCGTGGATAAGGTATCTACTGTGCTGGGGGCCTTTGCACCAGTGGGTGCCAGAGATCACACCAGATTGTTTCCTAGCTATGGGTCACTGAGCTTGTGAATGCCATCATCACCCCCAGCACCAACCTCGTACACAGGCATAGAATTGATCCCTAAATTTCAGGAAGTGTTGAAGACTTCTTTTTAATTCCTTTAGTGCAAAATAATACTTTTAATAGCAATGTTTGAAAACTGTAACTAAATACAAGTATATGTTACCTCTTTACCAGTGGTGGTGTTTAAAAAAAACCTAATGTCTGTGTTCAGGTGCTGGTCGCTATGTTCCTGGTTCAGCATCAGATGCAGTTGTTCCAGTGGGTGGGCTTGATCCATATACAGGTAAGAGATGATGCCTGCCAATGAAAAGCATCCTTGAGCCTTTGCTTCAGTTTTTCCTTTGACATGGATTCTATATTAGTGCAATATTATACTTAATTAAAAATAATTAGCAGATTGAAGCTGCTTAGACTCTCAAAATTATTCAGAAAATAGGGATAACAGAGCCTTCCTTTACATGCAAGAGTCATGCATGGAAGTTTTAAAATACATAATAATCTTTGTAGAGAAATTTTGGTTTTCTACTAGTTATGTTGTTGTTCAAAGAAATCAGTATATTTAATTAATGGAAATTATACAATATCAGCCACTAATTCAGTTAAGATTGTAGGAAAAATTATTACAAGTCATGATTAAAGTTTTTTATTACTCATTCTGAAGAGATTTTGGGCTACTCTTGCATGTGACAACATGATCATATCTGCAAATCTTTCAATATATAAAGACTTGGCCTATTCATTATGAAAATCCAAAGATAAGATTTAAGGAACAGGAGGGATCTTTGTTGTAGAATGACCTTTGCCATTTTCATGCCTTAAGTGCCATACAATTCCTATGAATGACTCTGCATTCAGTTCATATAATTTAGAAATCCCCGTTAATAATTTACACTTGGATAATAAATTTTTACATGAAAGGAGAACAGTTTATGAAGGTATTGCTTTAAGCTTAACCCTTGAATGTAAAAATAATATAAGGAATGTCAGCTATTTGCACAAGCAGTCATTTTTTTTAAAAACTATTTTTCTGACTAATGTCCATCAGGAGAGACTTACTGGTTAGATATTTTTTTATGTCAGACACTTTGGTACATTTTTGAACTTCTTATATTTGCTTTATGTAGGAATGGGTGCATACCAATCAGCTGCAGCTAAAGTTGAAAATATTTATTTTCCAAAGATGGATGCTGTCACATTTGACCAGGCCAATCCTACACAGATACTTGGTAAGTTTAATTTCAAGGATGTTTTTATTTTTCATCTTTTGAAGTAACTTCATTTTTGCTCTTTTATAAAAGCTGATTTCCCATAGCTTTCCTACTGTTTCTTGGTTTTGACCTATTAAAATTGCATTCAACATTTTAATGGCGTAGGAGTATGAGTAAATTTCATACAGGATATTCTTTTTTTCCCATTCAGCTTATATCTGCTGTTGATTAAAAAAAAATGGCAATCAATCTGTTATTTTTAAATACTGTGCTTTTTTCCCCCTAGATGCTAGGTATGCAGGTCATGTGCAATCCCTTCCTGATTTTGCTTATAAAAGTTTCAGTTCGCCAGATAACTATACAGTGTAATCTGTGAAGTGCTAAAGTAAGGCACTCTGCAACTTCATAGGTTCCAATGATAAGTTCTGTATTTAAGCAGAACTCTCTGCAGAACAGAAAAAAGAAAACAGAGTGCAATATTTACTAATTGTATGCTTCTTTTTGGTAAACTATATCGTTGGCTTGTTTTTCCTTCTCTTCTCAGGCTTCATTACTATTCTACTATTCTACTATCCCTTCCTCTATATTTTCTGTAAATGTTCCACAAAATCTCTACCCCATTTGTTACCAGTTTATGTTTCTGAACATACGTTAGTACATCTAAGGGTTTTGTGAAACTAGTTTGTATTCACAATGTACCTGCCTTGAACATCTCCAAATTAAAACTCTCTTGCTTCCTTCTCTCCCCTTTGTATACAGAGCTTGAAAGTGTTGTAGTTGTCCAGATAGTCCAATAAGGAAACTTAAGAGAGTCTGCTTTTTGGAAAAAGTGTACTTTCACATTTGTCCAACTTCTTGAAGAGGGCAAGCTCCTGGCCTTACACTCATGGGATCATAGAATAGTCTGAGTTGGAAAGAACCTTTTAAATATCTAGTCCAAGCCCCTTGCTGCAGGCAGCAACGTGTTTCACTGGGTCAGCTTGCTGAAAGACATCCAACCTGATCTCAAACACTTCCAAGGAGAGAGCATTCACAACTTCTGTAGGCAACCTTCGGTTTAAAACCATTACTTCTTCCTGTCCAGTCCTGTCACTACACACCCGATAAAAAGTCTCCCTCTGTCTTTCTTATAAGCCCTTTTTAGATACTGAAAGGCTGCTGCTTACTTCAGAGCCTTCTTTTCTCCAGGCTGACCAGCCCCAACTCTCTCAGCCTTTCCTCAGGAGATGCATTCCAGTCCCCTGATCTTTGTGGCCTTCCTCTGGACCTGCTGTAATGTCTTGCTTGTACTGGGGACCCTGGTGCTGGAGGCAATATTCCAGGCAGGGTCTTACAGGAGTAGAGAATCGCCTCCCCTTGACCTGCTGGCCACCTATGCAGGGTTTTTTTTTTTAATACAGCCTGGTATGTGGTTGACTTTTGGGCTGAAAGCACACACTGCTGGCTCATGTCCAACTTGTAATCCACCAGTATCCCCAAATCCTCCTCTGCAGGATGGCTCTCAATCCATTCATTGCCCATTATTGATACTGGGGATTGCCCCAGCCTAGGTGGAGGGCCTCTGACCTTGATGACATTCACGAGGTTCACAGAGGTCCACTTCTTAAGCCTCTGGGGCCTTCTGTCTGCAGTATTGCTCTTCTACATATTGTTCAGGTTTCATTTTCTGTTTAAAAATTTCATTCAGAATCTTCAGTCAGCCTTGTCCGGTTTCCCTGAGTATTTTTGCTCTCTGGTATTTGTTCAGGGAGAAAATACAGGATTCACAAACTGGATGATTTTTTTTTTTTCTGGAAGTTGTTGGTAGTAAACAGATTTAGCTTCCACTTAGTTTTGCACAGACTTTACACTAAAATTTTGTGCAAAACTTCCTAAGAGGGAGAATGGCAAGGCTGTCTGATTTTGCTGATTTTCATTCTGCTATGTTATAGCAAAGCAGAGACTTCTATTTACTCTTAAAAGCACACTGTATCAGTTTATTTTTGTCCAATATTCTTGAAGGATAACCGTATTAGCCACAGGCTTAGTGGGTTGTTTGTTTTTTTTTAAGCTGAGAATCTGAAACCTAGGTTCACCGAGTTTCCTGTGGTTTTGTTACAGCACATGGTTAAATACTCTTTCTAATATTATGGCTGAACTGGGATAGATTTAATAGCTATATGAGTTTTTTTAATAGAAAGCCTGCAGCTGATTTTTGTGTATACTGCAACACTCATTACTAATGTAATGCTGCCTGCTTGTGTGTTTATTGACATGTCTGTCATCAATTCTGGAAGAACAATGACTGGCAAGTACTTAAGGCTAGATCTATTTTAAGCAAAATTCTGTACATTACAATAATTATTCCAATACTTTGATTTTTAAAATTAGATTGAAATTTGAATATAGAATGTGGTACAATCATATTTTTCTTATGGCACTTAAGTGAAAAAATAAAAAATGATCATACTAAGAACATACAGTTTCTTTTTTGTTTTTACCACTTAATAATAGAAAAGAGCAAAAAGGGAATCCCATTTCAGTTATGAAAACAAATGGTCTTGTTTTCTGCATTTTTGCCTCTGTGTGTGTAGGCTAAGATGTGAATTCTGAATCTTTGTGTTACAGTATTAGAGGGAGCTTAACAGCAGTAACCATTGTGATGATTAAAACCTTAAAATTAGAAAATTAGAAACTGGAAAAAGTTGTGTTTAAAAATCTAAATCCCTCCTAAAACAACTACAATAGTGGTAACTTGTTTATAAAGTGCTATTGTAGTATTTAATTTAAAATCTGGATTTGTGAAGTTCTACTGTCAGTAAGCCATGCCTCTTCTATTGTCTTACAGGCAAATTAAAGGAACTCAATGGCAGTGCAGCTGAAGAACATAAGCTTACAGAAGATGACTTGATAATCCTAGAAAAGTTATTGTCTACAACGTGCAACAACTCCACAGAAACACCTACAGCACAGCAACTTCAGACTTTATGGAGAGCCATTAACTGGCCTGAAGGTAGACAATCACAATTATTTTTTGTATCATCATACCAATGCTTTACCGTGAACCAAAAGTTGTCTTAAGCTGGGTCTTTATATAGAGTATGTTCCAAACAGTTTATAACCCAGGTAGAAATGAGAAGATGATAAACATATGCTAATGGCTTCAGTCAGTAGCAGGGACTGTGGCATGAATTGCACAACTGGTAATTGGTCTTCAAGTTTCGTTTCTGGCACAATGGTAAACATGAAGGAGAAACCTGATGTGAACATCAGTCATGGTTATTTCATTAGCAGAAGCATCCCCGAGAAAGAAGCCTGAGGCTTGTTTGGAGATAGACCAAAGTGAAGTGTGAGGTTGGAATCCTAAATTGTTATCAAATGAAGGATGGAATTACTGAGATAAATTATTAAAAAAATCTGAAAAGTAGCTCCTGCTTAATATGGTAGTAAATAAGTTACTGAAGCTAAGTTATGTGGTCAGAACTGCATTAGTGAAATAACATTTTGAATGAATGCAAGTAGAAGTGGTAACACTTCAATTGATAGTATATTACCACGAGCACTGATGGACTGGAAAGGCTATTTTGGTCGTTACTGCACATTCTGTAAAAGATGCATACATTGCATATACAAATAACTAAACATGCAGCTAAAATGAACTGCTTTCTTGAAATTGCACTTGAAGATTTATTAACAGAAGAATATTTTGGTGTTAATTCATGTTCATTATATAACTATGTTTGGCACAGCTGGAAGCTGGTGATAGCTAATGTCATCATACCTTTCAGATTCTTTACTGTTGTGCAAGGCAATAATTCTCAAGATTCTGCAACCTGCTCAATAAGTAGCTAACCAAGTTCAACTCTGGTTTGGTTATAAATGTGGGTAACCAATAGTAGAATTAAGGAGCCAGGTATATTTGAAATTTGGGGACATGGTGGGGAACTACTAAACAAACTCTTCAGTTTGGTTTCCTTAAAACGATTTCCAGCTGATCAGTTGAGGACATCCTTTTTTTTCCTGTTATTCTTTGCAAATTAAGTCTGAGAGTTGAAGGTAGTTTAATTTTTTTTTCCTCATTTTAATTTCTGTAAGCAGTTTTGTATCTAGGCAT
>BJBW01005818.1:123753-135217 GCA_004320125.1 Scolopax mira
GTCCCTTCTGGCCCAGATGATTCTATGATTCTATGAATGAGGACAAAGGGAGCTTTAGGGGTGTTCAGTCTGAGAAGCTTTGAGACCTTTTTGGATTAGTTACCATATTTTCTGCTTGTCTTCACTGTTATCAATTACAGCTTTTAAGAAAGATTTTAAGATTTTTTGCAAAGCATTGTGTTTATCCTAAATTAAGGAGCATGTTTTTTATGATTGATTGAAGTGTTACTAGAATGGGTTTGTCAATACTTGTGTTTATGAATTTCTAATAACTTGTGCTTCATTGGATCTCTCCCTGCATGAAATTGTTACTGTCTGTTCCCAAAGCAGGGGGTTTAAGAGTGTCTGTATCTGAAAAAAACTCACCAGTACATTTGCACATAATGCAATATTAATAGAAAAAATATTTTTTTGTTTTGTTTCTTAGATATTGTCTTTCCAGCCCTAGACATTCTTAGATTGTCTGTCAGGCATCCCACTGTGAATGAGAACTTCTGCAGTGAAAAGGATCACGTACAATTTATCGTCCTTCTCCTTAAATTTCTGAACCCTAAAGGAAAGCAAGCAAACCAGCTGTTGGCACTTAGAGCTCTTTGCAATTGCTTTGTCAGCCAGGCAGGCCAGAAGCTGATGATGGAACAGAGGGGTGAAATCATGACACAAGCAATAGAAATGAAATCGGGCACTAACAAGAACATCCACATTGCACTTGCCACGCTGACACTGAACTATGCTGTGTGTTTACATAAAGTCAACAACATTGAGGGCAAAGCTCAATGTTTGTCAGTAATCAGCACAGTTATGGAAGTCGTTCAAGATCTTGAAGCCGTTTTTAGACTGCTTGTGGCTCTTGGGACGCTCATCAGTGATGATACAAGTGCTGTGCAATTAGCTAAGTCTCTTGGAGTTGACTCTCAAATAAAAAAGTATGCCTCTGTATCAGAACCGGCTAAAGTAAAAGAATGTTGTAGGTTTGTTCTTAATCTGCTATAATTGTTTTCCTTAGCAATTAGGAGACACAATGTATGCTGAAAAAAATTACTTTTGTTCATATTTTGTGTCAGACTATAATTGGGGATGAATTATACTTGATTTGTTGCAAGATAACAGAGCAAATAAAACTTTTTTCACTGTTTGTTATTTGACTGCTTTTCTGAAGTCTGTAGTGCACAGGATCTTTGCAGGAAGTACTTCTAACATAGCTCAGATCAAAATACAATCACCAGGACATCAAACTGTCTCAGTACTTAAAGGTTATCTATATGGAAATGTAGGAGATGACTGTGATTCAGTGACTGTCAACTCTGACACCCACCCAAATCGGGTTTCTGTTTACGTGCAATGAGTCTGTTTCTTGACTGTGGTATTTTTTGTTAACAGACAAGGGGCCCCAAGAACTGTTAAGATCAACTGTGCTTTTCACAACCAACCTCTTTCATTAATACTGGTTAATATTAACCCTTGTCAAATATCCTATTAAGAGAATGGCTTGTACCTCATTTTTCATCAGCTTTTTTTCCACTTCTTTTTTGAAACCTAGCCGTTTTATGACTCTTACTGTTTTTAACCTAGAATTAGGTGGCTTTTTGAGGGGTAGACTCTTTAACTGCCGAATAGAAGTCATGCTTCACTGATTAGTGAGTATCTTTTAGCTTGTAAAATGGCTTGAACTTCTACAAAAGCTTTTACATGACTTTTGACTTTAAATGACAGGAATATTATATCAACGGATAGCAAGTGTCTTAATCTATGTTGTAAAATACTAGATGATACAAAAAGAAAAAAAAAGTTATCTTGAAAAGTGGGAGAGAAATTTAGGTATGGAAAACAGATTGAGCAGCAGAAACTGGAACAGGCTTCCTAGAGAGATGGTTGATGTCCCCTGCCTGTCCATGTTTAACAGGCATTTGGATAATACCCTTAGTTTGTGTTAACTTTTAGACAGCCCTGAAGTGGTCAGGCAGTTGACTAGATGATCATTATATGTCCCTTACAACTGAAATACTCTGGTCTAAACTGTAAAAATGTAAAGTCAAGTTTTATGAAGTAGCTTTAATATTACTGTGGTGACTATTTGAGCAGATCTAAGAAGTTCAGCTCAAAATGGGGATGTTATTTCTTACTACTGTAAATGTTACACTTTGGTTTAGAATTAAGATGAAGCCAAGATGTCCATGATCAAAGTTACATTCTTCATTAGATTAGTAGAATGGAAAACATAAAAAAATGGGCAAGCTTTTCTGGCATGTGGGCTCTTCATCACATGGTACCTGTCTGCCTCATCAGTGCCAGATAGGAAGGGTTTGCGACCAAAAGCTCTTAACTTTTTTTGCTCCATCTAACTGAACTGTCTGAATTACTGCATTGCTTCCAGCAAACCCTTGCTTTTCAAACCCTTAGTTACACACTTGTACTGTTACAGTTCTGATGAATTTCCAGATGCATACCCTCAGAGTCTTAATCATGGCTTAGTCACAGGTTTTCTCACTGGATGCATTGCAGGTTGATGTATGAGGCAATCCAAGAGATAATTCAAGATTTACAGTGCTTAACAATAGATCAGTCCCTTCCTGGGAAAACATCTAAGAAGCTACCTTTAGGAAACATGTCTGTGAAATAATGTGCCTGTCCGTTGAAATTTGGTTGCCTACTATAAAATTGTTCTTGCATCTTTAGCTTTTTAATGTTGTGCTCTTTAACTGTGTTTGTACATGTGCTATTTTAAGAAATCTATATTCATCTAACATTTTGGTTTTGTTATTGTGGAATTGCTCTGTTACAGATTACCTCTTTACGTGAAAATTGTCATTAATTTCCTAGACCAAAAATTATGTTTATATTAATAAACATATTCTGGCAACTCCAAGAAATGGTATATTAAGAGATACTACAAAAATCACTTAAATTTGCAAGGAAATGATGGGACATAGCAAAAAATCCTTCATCTGGGGACTGTAGCACTACATGTTAGGCAGGATATACAAAGCAGGCCAGGAATATTTGAACAGAACGACAGCTGCTGCTACCAGGGTACTTTGATACCTGACCATTCCATGATTTAGCATTGTTTGAGGGAACTGAGGGAGTTGGGGATGTTGGGTTTGTTGGGTTCCATCCCCACAGGGACTGTCCTTGGAGGGTCACAGACATATGCAGTGGCAGTATGGGTAGCAGAGATAATGTGTAAAGATGGTAAGGGGGAAAAAAAAAAAAGAAAACAACCAAAACTTACAGTATGTTGTAAGATCTTAAAGAAGTTTTTTTTTTTATTTGATGCTGAAGCCTGTAGATGTTCTTACGCCCTCATGCATTTGTGTGGTAGCTCTCAGTGCGGATTTTCCCAACCTAACAAACCTGGGTATGTGCTAACACCAGTTGAGTGCAAAGAGGGGAGAAACACATCTTTTACAAAGGAATAATTTTTTTTTCTGCCTTCCGATGTATAACAATTGAATACCCTCTTTCTGTCAGTATTATCTTGAAAATGAATAATCACAGTTGCTCTTGTTTCAAATGACACTGTTCTAAAATTCCATTGTGGTACACATAAGCATGCATGTACAGAAACACACAATTATATGACACTGAGATAAACAACAACTGGAAAACCTCAAGGATCTCATCAGGAACAAATTTCCGTTTCAGTGAAAGGATGTTAAATCTATGCCTTGGAAACACGCCTGACAGGAGGTCCATGGTGCAGGATCTGTTGAGACCAGAGGGTATTGAAAACAAGAACAGAACACTTTGTAGATGGCCCACTGCTATCTCGTGCTAAGTGCTCGATAGCACGAGGATAGATAGGAGCTAAGTGCTCCCCATTTGCTTCAACAGGGAAATAGTACGTTTGAAAGATTTCAAGAGCCCCTTGAAGAGAAATTGTGTCTTTGGCTAAGAATTTAAAGCTTTGCAGTAGCTGCTATAATTCTGCTGGCATCTTTTTCTAAGCTAGAATGGAAGCTCTGGGAGCATCAAACAGCACGTAGTAGCACTTCACATTAAGCCTTTGTTGTTGGTCCTGCTTGGGCTTTATGAAGTGGAAGTACTTGGGATCTGCTTGGGCCATAACTCAGCATACAGCATAAAATGCCTTACTAGGGAGCTGCATGAGGAACCAAAACCAATTTAGGCCGCCACCAACGGTTACACTTGGCCAAGACAAATGGAGACTACAGTAGCATAACCTGGGATACACCAATCAAAAGATTTCTGTAACGATTATTATTATGAAGCACCTTGCTCTTATCAGGGCCTAATCTTAAGCAGACTTTTAAAAACTACGCAGCCATGTTCAGTTTGCAGACAGACTAATTTCAGTCTGCAAACGTGTTTCATTAAAAGCACTGTATGATGGGCTATACATTAATGAATCATTGGATGCAATCACTTTTCTGTTAATGCTATGTGCTGAAGTAATGTACTATGTAAGAGTAGTGCCACAGGCCGGTACTGAAGAGATAACTAAATGCTTTAGGAAATATTATAACCTGCTGGTTCCAGTTACGTGAAGCTTGTTGTTTTAAAAACATGTAGTTAAACTGCCTTAGCTGAATTTAATCCATTACTATATTAAGTGATCACTTTCCTTTTTTTTCCCTCTCTCTTTTTAACTATTGACAAATCCAAAGTCTAGAACAGCAGATGTTTTCCACCTTTTCAAAATGTGTACTGAATAGACTGTGAAATTAATTGGTTAGTAAAAAGATAACTATATGCAACTGCTGAAAATATAAAGGAATATCTGGGCAATTTCAGATTTCCTATTCTTCCCATGGATTTTTGATGTTTATTCATTTATTCCGTTTTGGTGGGAAATTTTTTTCTAGTCTTTCCGACTGAAAAGACTAGAAATGCGGACCAAGTCACTGTTGATCTGTATCAAACACATGGAAAAAATAAGTGTTAAGTATGAACTACCTCTGTTTGACAGTAAATTTTGAAGCCTAACTACAACCACCCAAATGCCAATATAATGCCAAATCATTTTATCAGCACACCTAGTTAGCTTCTGTACTGTGTGAATAGATCCTGCTTGCATTGAAAATGTAGTCCACACAAAAAAAGGTGCAGATTTTGTATAAAAATAGCAGCAGAGGCAGTTACTAGGTATTTGATTATTCTTGATTCTCCTTTAACACTTGTCCTATTGCATGCCTATTGCATCTTTAACCTTTTATTTTACATATAGTTGCTCAAGGGACTTAATTTTCCTGCCAAACTTCTACAGTTTGGCAGGAAACCATATCAACACTTTCCAATTACATTACCTCTACCATATTCAGAGAATACTAAGGCTGTCATTTTGTGATGATAACAATCTATTTCCATACATCCAGGTACTCTAACACCACAGACTAATTAGGATTAACTCTGACCCTGTGACTGCACCTTATCCAGTTCTGCAGGGACTCAACGCTTACTGAAAAAAAGAACAGATAATAAATTCTTCTAACCCTTTTGAAAACAGTGTCAAACACTGGATTACCTACCAGGTAACTGTGTTACTTATCATCTGGCCATGGCAATTTTGATCACTGCTAGTTTTGCACAACTTGCATTCACTGGACCTCTACCTAAATGTGGAAATACCACCATGCTACTGGAAGATCCAACACAATGAAATGAATCAAACTGGACTGCAATGTGTTTGAATTTTTTGTGGAAAAAAAAAAGATCCAAAAGAAAGAAAAAGGGATGCTTCAGTGCACTAAATAAAGAAGAAAGCTGTTGCATGTCTCTACACAGATAAGGAGGTTCTTAATACAAATTATTTCTGTGTAATGACGGGCATTTGTCTACTCTGGTCTTTATTTTCAGCTAACTATCCTCTTTAATTGGCATTTTCCTTTATAGCTAATCTTAGCATTGGTGGCTGAAGGCTGATCAGTGTTCTACTGAACTGCACAGTGTGGTCACCGGCCTTGAATCGGCTTCTCTGCCCATTCCTCCTTGTTTCCATCCCATGGAAAATAGTTTGTGTCAGAGTTCTGCAATATTCATGAAATAACACAGAAAAACTAAGTTCATTGTCAACATTAGCATTAACTGAGATATGGATATTTGATTTTTTTTTTTTTTATTATGGGTATTTCCATGCCTGAACCATTTTTAATGGAGCATGTCTTCAGTAGAAGTTAGCAATACATCAAACAAATCAGTAAGAACAAATTCCTTGGAACAAAGAGTTACACAAAAATGCCATTTACTGAGGCGTCTAGCCTGCTGCTTAAAGCTTCATACCAGGGGCTTGGAATGGCAGCTCCAACAATGTTTAAGAGAGGTGACTCTCTGGACCAACAGAAAATTAATTCTAATATCTCTCTGCTGAAGATAAGAGACTAGAGAACAAGTCTTATGAAGTATAGCTGAGGGAGCTGGGGTTATTTAGCCTGGAGAAGAGGAGGCTGAGGAGCACCTTGTTGCTCCCTAGAGCTGCCTGAAAGGAGGTTGTGGAGAGCTGGGAGTCAGTCTCTTCTCCCAGGTGACAGGACAAGAGGAAACGGCCTCAAGTCGCGCCAGAGGAGGTTCAGGATGGATATTAGAAAAAAGTTCTTCACAGAAAGGTTTGTCAAATATTGGCACAGGCTGCCCAGGGAAGTGACTGACTCACCCTCCCTGGAGGTATTTAACAGACGTGCAGAGGTAGTGCTGAGGGACATGGTTTAGCGGTGGTTTCGGCAGTGCTGGGTTGATGGCTGGAGTCGATAATCTGAAAGGTGCCTTTCAGACAACCCGGACGCTTCGATGATTCCATGACTATAGTGAAGACCAAAACCCGATCACGCAAACCACCATTACAGATTTCCGCTCCTCCCCTCCCCCGCCAGGCAAACCGCCTTGAAAACCTACTGAGACGTTCTGCGGCTGCTGCTGAGCTCAAGGCGAGGTGTTGCCCGGATGACGTAGTTTGCTTGGATTTTACATCATCCACTTGAGCTTCCACTCGGCTCCGGACAGGATCCCTGGTTCCCGCGGGGGTGTATCCAGAGGCCGGAACCCGCCCCAGCTAACACCGCCGCGGTAGGTCCGCGCCCGCGCCCTCACCCCCCTGCCGGAAGCGGCGCTGACGCCTTTGCCAGGCGCCGGAAGCAGGCCTCGCCTGGGGGCGCGCGGATGTGTGGGCAGCGCGCGGGGGGGACGGCGGGCCCCTGCAGGGCGATGCCGGGCAGGAGATCGGCCAAGGAGAAGAAACGCCGTCGCTCGCGTTCCTCCTGTCCGGAGGGAGCCTCGGGGCCGGGCAGCAGCGAGAGGAAGCGGCGGAGCACCGAGTCCAGCCACGGCGCCGTGGAGGTGGGGCGGGCAGGAAGGGCGGGCGGCGCTGGCCGTGGCATTCCCCCCGTCTCCGCCTGGCACTGACACGGTCCGGGCCCGTCCCGGCGGGCGAGGCCTGGCCGCTGTTATCGCCGTGTGCTTGCTGCGGGAAGTTTTGCAGGGGGCCAGGCGGCTTGTGCCCGCTTCGCGGCCGACTGGTTGGGGCTGGCTGCCCGGAGCACAGGGCCGGTTACCTGAGGCCAGAGCTTGTCAGCCTGTAGCCGCAGGAAGGAAGAGTGTGCAGCAAAGGCACCCGCGGCCAGATCGGGCCGTGCAGGGGAGGCCGGCCCTGTGTTTTCCCAGGTGTAGGCGATGTGGGGCACAAACTCAGAGGTGACCCCGTCGTGGTCCTGCAGGATTTTGGGTGCGGGTACAAAAGTTGGCATGACATGGAGTCCTGAGTGGGTTGTGGGACTTTCAAAATTGTTTCTAGCTGTTTGGCATTCTGTGTGGTTTTTTTTAAAGGAACTGTAGAGGTCTTCCACTGATGTATGGAAGCTATAGTTTCTGATGCGAAGCCTGCTTTTATTCTGAGAATGCGCCACAAGGGGAATTGTACACCAATTTCCTTCTTAGCAGGTTAACTGTAAATTATGAGATCAGTGGTTAAATTGCACAGCAAATCAGAGAGACAGATGTCTTCTGCCTTAAAATGTGCTTTAAGTTATAAGCTAGCTTATTTGCAGATAATATTTTCCAGTTAATATTTAAAAGCATAAGAACGGTTTCAGTAACTAAAAACTTAGATTCTGTAATGCAGTTACCTTGCAGACTAAAGCACCGTTAGGAAACTCAAGGGTCTGCCTTAAGATGTTCCTTGTGATTATGAAACAAAAGCTATTGCAAGCATAACTGAAGCTGTAAGTCTCCTTCTTCTCTAGTTCACTAGAAAACGTGAAAAATGTACTTGCCGTCCTTGATTTTTAGGAAGCAAAATGCAGTGTACCCACTGGAGAGAAAGTGGAAGAAGCTGAACAACCCAGTGATATAGAAGAAGGAGGATTAGATCTCAGCGTCTCACTCAAACCAGTCAGCTTCTACATTGCAGACAAAAAAGAAATGCTTCAACAGTGTTTCTGTATCATAGGGGAGAAAAAACTACAGAAGATGCTTCCTGATATTTTAAAGGTACTAAAATACACTTTTATATACTTTTTGCAAGCTTTAGTGCTTGTGTAACAAAGCACATTTCAAGCACATTTCTCTCTCAAGTCTAGTGGACTTCCAGTTTAAAAACTGCTTATATATTCCTTAAATAAAGATTATATCAAGTCTTCTTAAATGAGACTTTTTGAATATTTGATAGAGTTATTCCAGCTTATTCCTTTTTCCACTGCTCAGCCATTGCTGAACTGCAGGCTGCTTATTTTTTATACCATCTGTACTGGTTAGTTATATGCAAAAAGTGTTTAATAATTGCATGGATTAAATTCAGTAGCATTGTTCACTAATAAATATGCTGATTTGTTAATAAAAGTTTAATTTCTATTTGTGTCAGCTGAATTTCTTTGGTTTTAAATTAATGTCTAAGACAATAAAACTACTTCTCGATAGACAGCTTCTGAAGCTGTGAATTCTGTGGACTTCAGTGGTAGTATTGGTAAAGTTTACTGTCCTGGAATATCCTGGCTTGGAACATAAACTTTTTGAGTCTTGTGAACTGCAGGACTTTCTAAGAATAGACTTAACAGCCTGTTCAGAAGAAAAGGCTGCAGGTGAAATGCCATTTGTGTGATGTTCATTAATAGTTTTCAATTTTTTTGCTTTTAGTTTTATCTTTACGAGTCCTATTACTAATATAAGTGATACAGGACTCCTTCATTTTAAACATCTAGTGAATTGCATGCAGTTTAATTCATTTCTCATCTCTGGGAGAAGAAAACTGGTCTGGAATAGCTCGAGGCAAAGGTGTTACTGAGTTTAAAAGTAGTGGTGTAGAACCAAACCTACAATAGCACTGGGAGTGTTACAATATGCTCTCCACTTTCTAATTTTGGTACTTGTATGTGGTATCATAGTTCATTTGAAAGTGTGAAATTATCGTTTTATTTCACCAAGAGGACACCAAGTAATATGAAAGATGTGAAGGTAACTGGAATACCCATAAAATCTGTGGCAGCGTGTGGTATGTGTTAAGCATGAGAAATGGATCACAATTTATATATTCCTTATGTTTTCTTTATGGTAATACACAACTATTGATGCGTTGCCAAGAACAGTGTTTGCTTTAGTTTGTGAACTTGAATTCAACAGTTGGCTCTTGCTTTGCAGGCTTAATTTGGAAATGCACCTGAGTGATGGAGAGTTAGGAGTCGTCAGGGCTACAGTTGTTTGCTGTTCCATGCATCACACATATGGCCCAGCACTTTTACTGCTCATTGTTACAACCATAGTGAAAACTCCAAGCCATAGGTCAAGTAATTGATAATGTGCATTGCTTAATTTTTTCAGAAAAAACCCACCATGTGCACTACTTCTGGTAGGTGTGAAAACTGAAATGCCTACCTGGTGTTCTTCAGTAGTTGCATCAGGATGGAACAGGGAAGGAAGGAACTTGCAATCTGAGTTAGCTCCTTGCTCAGTACAGTTAGGGGTACTACTTACAGTTTATTATTACTTTCTCCTCAGAAATTTTTAGTAGCTTGTGGTCTGTCTTATTTGTCTTCTTAGAACTGTTCCATGGATGAAATCAAAAGGCTTTGCTTGGAGCAGTTGGAGCTGTTATCAGAAAAAAAACTGTTGAAGATACTTGAAGGTATGAATGAAACTTCCAGGCACCGCTGTAAACCAGAGCATAATCTGCCTCTGAATGGGATTTTCACTCTATTTCTAGCTACCAATACATAATTAATTAGTGTGTGTATACATATTAGCATGTATATAAGTATATATATTTTGGTATTACATATATATATATATACATGCTAATAGTGTCTATACATATAGTATATATATGTGGATATATATTCTGGTTTTAATCTCTTAAGCTTGCATGAAATTGATTTAGAAGCTGCACATTCAGAAGACAGTGGTATAAGCTTCTTTTCCATAGTACCCAAACTAAGAACAAAGCATTTGACTTGGTGGAAAAAGTAAAGCTAGGAGTGGAGAGGTATATTAGATAAACTGACAAAAAGTTGCCTCCTGGTTCTCAGCAGGTGAAATCTGACACACTGCAACACCAGCTCAATTTTATGACCAATTGCCCTAGAGTATTGGGTGTTGTTAAAGGATTTTTGGTGGGTTCCTCTGCTCTGCTGGAACACACAGCTCATGTACTTTGATTAAGGATATGACATACCAGTTTTTCAGTATCTTGCTTTCCACTTCAAATTTAAGGGCTGTAGTATTTATTTGTAAACATGTAAACTCCTCAGGTAAACGGAACTCTTTGAATCTTGAATGCTGTGGAGTACTTTCTGTTAATTCTGTCTCCTGTGCTTTTTCTTATTGCCTGTAGTATTGCACTGGCAATAGCTAGTCTATTTTTTTTGTCATATGGTGTATGAGAAACACCAGCCACGTGGCTAGCAGAAGACTAATAAATAAGGTGTTGGGGTAAGAGTCTAATTTTAGAACATCAGCTTTACCTGGGGAAAAAACCCTCTTCTGCTGATTGTAGTAATCATTAAGATAAAGCCAAAATATGTAGTATTAATTATATTGCCTAAATTTAATGTTTGAAACTGTGTACATCTAGGCAAGATTGGAGCTGATTCTGATACTGACGAGGAGGCAGATGGAGGAGACAAGACTGGAAGTGAATCAGTCAGTCAGTGAGTAAAAGATAAAACCCTTAAAAACTTAATTTAAGAATACTGAACAATGCAGAGATTTTTCATGAGAAATGATTAAAGATTGATGACCTGAAGTGTCATGGGCCCACTGAGCTAAAAATAATTCACCTTTATGTTCCCAGTCCAAATCTATCTGGAAGATCTTAGCAGCCTGGTCTACTCGCTGGTTGTTTTGATGTTCTTTGGTGACTCAATTCATGGGTACATGAGCATCTACGTGACGTACCTTTACGACCAGTTTCTCTAGCTGTTTGGCAATATTTTGCCACAATTCAGCAGCCCAAATGGGTTTAGCTCTGTGTTGCCAGTTGCTCTGCTTTCATTGGTTTAACCATCCCCACAGAGCATTTGCCACC
>BJBW01005819.1:7917-28908 GCA_004320125.1 Scolopax mira
GCATTCAACCCTCAGCAGCTCTTCTACGAGTCTTTCCAGTCCTTGATGGACTGTTGGTGTGGGCTTTATGGGGAGCAGGTCGAGAGCTACACTGACTGCTGGAACCAATGTCATGCAACTGGGAGCTCAGCGATTTTCTGCTCCCCAAACACGTGAGCGGGGCCCCGGGGCTGGTGATCTGTTGAGGTGAAAGCTTCCCAGGTATTAAGATAAATACATCCTACCAGATCATGACTCAAATGGAAAGAAGCTCCAGAGCTTAGGGTGTCTGTCAGAAAAAGTAAGCGTATAAGGCATTCAAACAAAAGAACATTTTTATATAAAAGCAAAATAAATAGTAGATAGATCACATAATCATCAGATCACATGGATTAGCGCGTCTCATTTGCATTCTGATACTCTTAACTGCTGTTTCAGTTTTACTATAGTACAAGGCTTCCCAAACTTGGACTTGCTGAGTGGCCCCGAGGCGCTGCAGCGGGAGCTCAGGTGTGTCCCCCCCCCGCGCTGCAGGGCTCGGCAGCCGCCACGGGCTCTGTGCCACCAAAGCTGGCCCCGCTCCGCCTGCCCGCCGGTCTCACCAGAAACCAGCTCCGAGCACCGGGGAGCCCGGTGGGGAGGATGGTGACCGAGTGGTGCATCAACCTGAGCGCCACCGTGAGCCACCATCCCTGCCCGGCTGCGTGCGCTGCTGCAGCTCTGCTCCCCTTCCTCATCCTCGCTGCCCTTGGCCCTCCCTCCACGCAGAGCCGGCGGCAGCTCCCGTCTTTATGCAAGGGCAAGACAAAGCCAGTGGGGAGGCGTTTGGCTCTTAATGCAGCGTTCACTGCCCAGACACCCATTCCCTGTTTCCTCCAGGTCAGCAGAGAATCAGGAACTGCCACCGCCATGCTCTTGGCAGAGAGCAGCACGGGTACCGCTTTTAAGTGGTTTGCAAATCACCAGTGGTACACCACAGTTTGGGAACCCCTGGTATAGTATCATTATATTTCTACAATCACCTGACTTCACATTCTTAAATAATACATAAGCGCAAGGGATCAAGTTGAATTTTTTTTACCTTAACTTTCACATTTCCTGACCTTTGAGTGCTTAGTTGTGCAACCGTAATATTGCATTAAAATATTCTGAAGCTTTGAATTTCTAGGATGAAGACCAGAAGTAGCAAAAAAAAGGGGAATTAGAGATATGGGTAATAAAAGAAAATAATACAAAGCAAGACGTAAAAAAGAGAGGATTTCTTTTTTCTTTTTGTTATGCATAAATATCATGCTGAGGTACTCTGCAGGAGGCAGGATTTAGGAAGAGTGGGCATTTGGCTTAAAAAAAATCTGGTTCAGTAAAGTCAGAAAAGTTTTCCTAGTGTGAAATTAGTAAAAAAATTAATAAGAACAAAAGTATACATGCGTACTGAAATTGTAAAACTGTCTACTTAAATGTGATTTGCTATTTTCATGATTTAGAGCTAATGCAGTCAGAATATTTGAGTAACCGTTATTGGGGAATAAAACCCTGAGACTAGAATTCTGTAGCTAGAAATGTGGTGCATCCCAGGTACTGGGAACTGCCTGAGGAAGGGCTGATGTTCCCTTAGCTGTGAGCGTGCACCACTGGGGCTGATTTAGGGACCTGCTGGAATTGGGAGTGTTTTCCTGCACCCCCTGCCTTCCACAAGAAAAAGAAATTTAAATTAATACATCTCTACACCTAACAACAAACACACATACACTCCCTCTGGAAAACCCAAAGAAACCCTTTGATTTAAGAGTTCCCAATGTGCTATTTTAGAGGCAAGGAAAGCAGGATGTGGGGTCCCTGAGTGGGATAAGTGGGAGATGCCTGGGGGTGGTCGGAGGGAGCTGGGATCCCTGGGGAGGGGCTGCCTCTTACCCGCACCCAAGCGATTCCACGCTGGTGGCCCGAGGGCTCCTAAAGCCTGGCTGGGTGTCAGGGATCCATCCGGGCCCCCCGTGAAGGTGATCACGTAATTTTGCCTTGCAACTGCTCTGTTGCCTCCCTGTTTCTAGGTAGGATAGTTCCCTATTGAAAAAGTATTTGGAATATTTAACTTTTTCTTTCCTGGCAGCTGTCAATTTGATTGTCAATTTGAATGGGGAAACGTTTCTTTCTGGCGGTTTTTGATGTCCATGTAAAAAAATAATTCATTCTCAGTTGCTTCCCATTCAAGTTAATTTGCTTAATTGAATTGAACTTTTACATGAAATATTGTGCTTTTTATTTGCTAGGTTCTCTCCTATGGGTGTAGATCACATGAGTGGGCTTTCTGGTGTAAATGTTCCAGGAAACGCATCTTCTGGCTGGTGTATCTTCATCTACAACCTTGGTCAAGATGCTGATGAGGGAATCCTCTGGCAGATGTTTGGCCCCTTTGGTGCGGTTACCAATGTGAAAGTTATTCGAGATTTCAACACCAACAAGTGCAAAGGTTTTGGTTTTGTGACCATGACAAACTATGAAGAAGCTGCAATGGCCATAGCAAGTCTTAATGGCTACCGCCTGGGGGACAAAATCTTACAGGTTTCCTTCAAAACCAACAAGTCCCACAAATAACTTGCTTGTGCTTTTTGTATGGAATAGATAATTGAGTGACAGAAGTTGAAACATTTTTGTTAGTGTAAAACTCATTTTGCGCCAATTTTCACAAGTGTTTGTCTTAGTCTAAATGAGAAGTGAAAAAGGTTTTATATTCTGGGATGCAACTGACATGTTCAAATGTTTGAAATCCCACAATGTCAGACCAATTTTAAGTTCCTTTAAGTTATTTCATTTAAAACATGTTAAAAATCCCCTGAAATCTTAAGTAGATTGCATTAACTAGACCCTCTGGATGGTGGTAAAATTGAAGCATGCTTTCACTTATGAGACTAACATTTGTTCCATTGAATGTTGTCTGCAAAAACTGGAATTTTCTGAAAAAATATCAGGCTGAATTAATTAATTTTCTTGGGTTTTTATGTTGTTGTTTTTTTTTTTTTTCTACCCATTCCCCTGACCTTCTCTACCCCAGACACGGTAGTGTGGAAGAAAAGTGGAGAAATACTAATGTTTTAGTTGCCAGTAAATTGTTTGATGGATTAATATGCATTACTACGTGTATGTAGTTGAGGATGAGGATGATGCTCTCTAAAGTCAAGGTCTTGTAAGTAGTAGCATGCCCGCCTAACTTTTAACACCATTGATGAGGTAAGTTGCGCACTGAGCAGTGGCCGAGCTGGCAAATTCAAAGGTTTTTAGAAACATGACTTTTAAAGCCCACTCGCTGATAGGAACGGACCAAAGAGTTTCAAAGAAACTCCGGGAAGATTTCAGAGTCAAAAATGAAACTCCAAAAAAAGAGAGTGTGAATATATGTTGCTACTTTATCAAACTGAATCTCTTCTGTCCAAATATTTAATGCATGGTGCACTACTTACTGGTACATTATAATGCAGCCAGATACTTACTCATTTTCAAAGATCATTATAGTTTGAATTCCTTCAGTAGTTCTATTTTGTAAAGAAAAAAGTTATAAACATTTGAGCATTGTATTTCTCGCATCCCTTCTAATGAGTGCTAGATTTTTCTATTTTAATAGGATTTTGTTTTGACGACTAGCTTTACTTATTGAACACTCAGCAGAAAAGTACTTACTACTTGCAAGTTAGATATTAACAAAAAAAACCCTTTGATTTGTAGATTTAAAAATTAATCCCCCAAGTTTTCTGCAGACTGCCTTGAAACTTTGAGTTGTTCTGTTTCTGTTAATTTTCTTTTGCTTTTTTGTGTTTTTTGTTTGTTTTTACTTTTGCATTTAAGAACATTAAATTTGATTTTGTTTTGCTCAAATTTTGTTTTGTTTTTTATTTTCTGTTATTTTTTTGCTAAGTATTGCACAAAGTGTCCAGCTTTCAAAGAGCGTTGTTTTAAAGAACTGTAGTTCCTCTTTAAGAGTTTTAAGCTCCTCCTTTGACAGATGAGTTCCTCAAACAAGAGCACTACGAGGAAGGTGGCGAACAGAATGTGGTGTAACCCTGCAGGTGTTCTGTGGTAGGAGACCTCAAGAGGGTACAGGCTACGTGAGGCCGCTCTGCGTGACAACAGACTTGCCCTGGGCAACCTTCAGCTCTAGTTCAGTTGCCAGAAGGTAGAGCCCAACGGGGAAAATGGGGAGAGCGGCAGTTTTACTACAGCGTCTCCTTTTTTGCTGTGAACCTCCACCAGTCCCAGAGTTTTCTTTTCAAATCCCATGCCTCCTGCTCGTATCTCTCCGTATCTCGCTGACCTTGCCTTGTCTTTTGTAATCGTTTCTCCTCCGCCTGCAGCCTGACCTCTGCCTCCGCGGGAAGCTGAAGAGCAGCTGAACCAGCTGCCCCTCTCCCTCGCTGTCTGGGGCTGCCCCTGTGCAGACCCCCCTCAGACCGAGCAGCCTCCTGCTCTTCCTGAGCTTGTGAGCAGCCCGTGGAAGTGGGATCTTTGCCATTAATACGTTCAGCCCTGCCATTACTGCCAGTCCTGGTCCCTCCTTTGGAGAAGCTTGGGGGTCTGTAAAGCTGTGACAGAGCAACCAATTTACTCCCACCCCCAGAATGTGCTTTCCAGCTGGCTGGTCCAGTCTCTTCCAGGTGTTTCTACCAGTTACCATCATCTGTCACTTCGAGGAATACTTTTCTGTGTAGGAGGAGAGATTCGGAAATATTTGAGGAATTTCTCCCAAGTTGAACTGCAGTGTGGAGACCTGGTGGAGTGGCCCGACCTCACGCTTTGTTCCACTGCAGCGGGTCTGCAATAATTTCCTCTTGCCTTATTTCCTTTAAGATTAATTTTTATACTGAATGGGTGTTGCTGTTTTATCACAGCATTTAAGTGGGGGGTTCAGACTTTCAGTGAATGACACCCTAAATGCATCCATGGTCGTTCCCGTGGTGCTGGCCACTGCGGCTGTACCAGCAGCACATGCTGGGAGATCACTGGTGCTCTTGGTTGGTTTTTTGGTTGGTGTTGTGTTGTGTTGTTTTGGTTTTTTAAAAAATCTCTTCTTGGAGGCTTTTTGGTGTCACTGACATCTGGCTGCTTCCTGGTTTGTCCATTTCTCATTCTTTGCTAAATAAGAAGGAAATGCAGGATAGTGTTTCAGTAGCAGTAGCTTCCTTTGATAGTTGCTCTGAAAATAGTTGCTGGGCAATTTATGTGAGTAAAGCCCAGGCAGGAAGAGAGGAAAAAAATTCAACTGAAGTATCAAGAGTGTGGTGTGTGGTCTGCACCGCTTTAACTGTCAATAAATACTTGGCATAAATACCTGACCTCAAGAAAAAAATTGTGTATGAATTCTTTGATGCTTTTGGTCCTAAGCAGTAACCCGTGCATCCTGGTAAAGACCAAATGGAAACTTCTGGAAGTAGAAGCTAAATTCTAACAAGAATTAACTACCTGCCAGTAGTTTATCCACCCAAGAGGTGGGAGCAGCTGATATCCTTACCATGACCCCCCAAACCCTCCCTGGAGGCTCTTGTTTCAAGAGTGGTTTTGGCCTCTTAACCCTCAGAAGGTTCCAGAAAGCTGTGGATACGTTCTGCTTTTTCATCCCTTAGTTTGATAAAATATAGATGGTTTTTCCAGGTGACACTTCTGTCTCAGTCAGTGCTTCCAAGGTCTGTGTGAAACCAACAGCTGGTCTCAAACCAGAGGGCTTTTGCATATCCCATGGGATGCAGTGGGCTCAGTTGTGCAGCGATGCTGGGAAGTCTTGGAAGCTGAATTAGGACACAGGCATCAGATTTTAAAGACCTAGATTCAATGGTCCATCCTGGGGATGTGCTACAGGGAACAGCCATGATGGGGATGTTTTAGGGTCCTTTAGGTTGGAAGCCTTACAGGACACCCCCAGGTACCTGCTTCTGAAGGATCAGGTATAATTCCTGATGCAGGCACATCTTTATGGCCGTGCTGCCGTGGCAGGTTCCTACCTGGAGATGTCGGAGAGAATTCTGATGTCTCAGGGGTTTTTGTGCCAGAGTTTCTGAAGGGATTGATCTGGCTTTTGTCAACCTGCAATTTGGGTGACACCGTTTCCTTCTTTGATCATTTGATCAGACAGGTAAATATGGTGCCCAAATGAGAAGTTTATCTGCCTGTGTTAAAAAAAAAAAAAAAAAAGAAAAAGAAAAAAGCTCTCACAAACTCTCACTGGGCTGGCCACGGGCCACCTCCTTTGGAAGGTCATCTGCAGAGGGGACACCTTTGAGCCCTGGCTTCTGTGGGATAAAAGGCTGTTCCAGGGCTGAGCCAGGCACTGGGGCTGGGAGAGCCCTTGGGGCTTGGAATGGGAAGCAGTTTTATCTTTTTCAGGAAATTTTACCAGCTGTTGAATGTCCGATGTAATTTTAATTGATGCTTTGTCTCTTTTCGCTTTAGAATCACTTTGTTTTCTCTTGGTATTTCTTTGAAAGGGAAGTGCTGCTGCCATTACTTGGTATTTATACTTTTCTTGACTTTTTTTTCAAGTGCTGGTTGTGTCTGGCACTCCCTGAAGGCTCTTCCCAGGCTGCTTGTTACGGGGCTGCTTCTGAAACTGCACATGAGCAGGCTTCATTCTTTGCAAGACTGTGGAGTTTCACTCTAAAAACGAGACAGTGTTTAGTTAAGAGGAAACCCATCCTGCCTGTGGTTGAAGACCACCTCCCACTTTCTCTGAAGATGTTCTGAGCTCTAGCTGTGTTGTACAGAATTAAAAAAAAAAAAAACAAAACACAAAGAAAACTTGATTTTCTCAATTTATGAAAAAAAGATTGAGTTTTGTCAAAATTTAAATTCCTTGAAGGCTGTATTCAGATGTGGTTTTTTCCCAGTCTGTTGATGTATTACTAAGTTTTTATTCCTGCTCAGTAACTTACATTTGTTTCCCAGATCTCCACTATGAATGGAATTTACCCCCGTGCAGAAAGCTTAGCCACGAGCCTAGGAACAGCTTAAACCCTCTGTTAACCATTGGCAGACAGGGAAATGTCACAGTAAATAGTGCAGAGGAAGCTCTGAGGTTGTGTGTGCTTTGGCTGAACTGGCAGAGACAAGGCCAGGTCCTGCAGAGGAGGAGATCCCTACATCAGTGAAGCTCTAAACACGAGCAGGACGGAAGCGTAGTGTGGTCACTTCTCTTGTGTTTCCATTCTAGCCAGCGTCTGCCTACTAAAGTGTTGAATTTATTTTGTTCTTCAAACCACCTCACCATAAATCTGATTCTCTCGAGGCGCTGAGCCCTCTGTAGGGGGCTGGAGCTGGGGGCTGGAGCACCCATCTCTTAGGGTGGGAGGAGAAGGCAGGAGCCACCCAGTCCAGAGCAGCCCCGTAGTGGTGTGTCTCACACATCTTTTTCCTTCCCTCTGGTTGTGTTTTTTCAGTACATCTGTTATCACGAGGGCATGAAAGCATTGACCATTGAGATCACACGAGTCACTGCAGTGGGATAAATGTGTCACTGGGGTGAGTGGGTCAGTTCACGGTCACCTCCCTCTGGCCAGGTGACCAGAGGGTGTCACTATGGAGAGGACACCTCTTTTTGTAGGGACATTGAACCTTGTAGTAATGTTGTTTATACAAAGCAACTAAAAGTCTTTCTAAAAGAAAAAAAAAATTGGCACAGCTACATTTCTAGAGAGAATGTTGAGCAGTTGAAACCAAAATGATGAAATAACTGTAAAGGTAATCCCTTATTTTGAATGTTCCATTTTGGAAATGAATAGTCCCCAAGGTCCTTAAACGTTTATTATAATTTTATGTTGCTTTAATGTTCTGGGTAAGGTCAATAAAGTAGAGATTCTTCAAATATTTCAGGAGATTTTTTTTTTTCCAGTGTGTTCTAAACTGTAATAACTAAGGTTACTTTTTGGCTAGTTTATAGTTACACCTGTGCTTTCCAAAAATACTTGGAGAAAGTCCACACGTTTACTTTTTTTAACAAAGCAAACAGGTCTAATAATAACAGAAACTATCTCTTTCTATCACTGTCCCGTGATACATCTACCTGCAAAACAGTAGGGTCTGGGGGAGGTTTTTTAAGGTCCAGCTTTTTGTGAGGTGCCAGGGTGAGGCCCCCCCTGGTCCAGCCGCGGGGGTCACACGCAGAGAGAGGGGTTTGTGCTGACCCTGCCTCTGCCCAGGCACTTCTCACTTCCCCCACGAGGAAATCTCTCCTTTGGAACACTGTCAGAGAAGCACCTTATTGTGACATTTCTACTTTTAGGCTTTGAAGAATAGCTTTAGGGGAAAGGGACCAAATTCCCATTGAGCATAAGAAAACACGGCTCCCTTTGGGGAGCTGCACTTGGGTTTTTTCCAAGGACTGAATTTCTCACCCTGGGTCCTTTAATCTCGATATTTGGAAGCAGAAGAGTCGTTGTGCCGTAGGCGAGTTCCTCTGACGTAGCTCTGCACGTCCCAGCGTGGGACACTTGGCACACTAGGAGGGCTACCTGTGAGGACCAGAAGGCTGGCGGCTGTTGGCTGGGGGTGTTTCACCCCCCTGCTCTTGTAGTTAGTCATTTACAGACCCCAGGGCTCCCGCCGAGGGTGGCCGCCGTGAGAGCTGGTACCTGCACCTTGTGCCACCCCCGGTCGCTCCCCACGGGCTCGGCAGCAGCCCCCGGTGTTGCTTTCTCCCCCTGCACGGTGTAAAAACCAGTTGAAGCCTTTGTGATCTCTAAAGCCAAAGGCAACAGCACCCCGTGAATGGATTTGACCTTAAATCCCATTCTGGTTTTCTTCCTTCTTGCTGCGGTTATTTCTTAAATATTGTGCTTGGTCAAACACTTACAAAAGTTGAACTAGAAATATTTTTCTGTTGAGTGGAATTTTCAGCACTTAAAATTCTTTTTGTGTTGAGAATGATGAAAAATCCGTACCAGTAGAACTGCCACCTGAAACCCTGAAAAATTGCTACTGTGTTCACGTTTTAGAACCTTTATTCTCATACTATTGTTCCTTATTTTTAAACCTTTCGGAGCAACTTTTGGATGGAACAGCTGAACTTTTTCACTTGGTCATTGAGAAGAAAATGACTTGAGACATTTGAAACTTAAGTTGGGATAAACCTTTATTTGATCAGTAATTTTGAATAATACTGTACTTCTAGTCTTTTTATTGGTTTCATTTCCCTTAACTTATGTAATCTTTTGTTTATAAATTAATCTGTTTGTGGGACAGAAGGTTTTATCAATTGTTTTCCATACTGTACAGTATATGGTTAAACATTTTGTATATTTAGTGTGTTTTTAAGTTATTGATTTGTTTTATATCAAATAATTTATTTTTCAGGTACCATTTTCATTTAAACTTTGTTTTTACATGGGTTTATTTTAAATAAAGTATGACACTGCTTTCCAAATGTCTAAAATGAAGTTGAATCCCATTGTGTTATTTTGAGACTACTTCTGTAAATTAACTTGTTTATTAATTAGAAATAACTGCAAAAATGTACCAAGTTCATACTTTGGTTGTGCTTCAATTCAAGTGCTTGGAAATTTTCTGCAATGATTTTTGAGCAATTTGAGACATGGGAATTTTCATATTGAAACAGGTCAAAGAATTGTTGAATGAAGCAGCAGCTTTGTAGAATCCTGTGGATGGAATTATGAGCATTGTTTTCTATATGGTATTTTCAAAATTAAATGAAGCAACGCCTATTTTATGCTAGTGTTAACACTGAAATGAAATTATCTGTCAATATTGCAAAGGAGTTTTGTACTTTTGCCACATGTTCATTACTGGTTTTGTTGAGCGCTTGTTTGGAACATACTCATGATGTTTTTAAATGATCCATGATGGAAGGTGATGTACTTCGAAATAGAATTAGGCTTTTACTTAATTGTTCATATTTTGTCTTTTTTTTTTTCCTGCAGGAAATGGATTATTATTGTGCAATTTGGAATTTGGCATTTTTTTCAGAAGAATCTGAACTGTGTTCATGAATAGGCTAATCGAGCTTACGCCGCTAAAGAGTTTGTTACTTGTAGCCTTATTAGAAAGACGGAATTAAAAGACGGCACGTGCTTTCCTTTTTATTTTTCAGGGGGAAAAGTTGTTCTCCCCACCTCAGGGTGTTCATCTCAATGAAGCCCACCCCAAAGCCCCGCTGCGCTGTGGCTCAGGAGCAGGTGTTGGAGCTTTTGAGGAGAGCCCTGAGCCCGGTCCCCCTTGGCCCCGGGTTCCGCAGGGTGATCCCATCCCTCCCCCAGTGCCACCCCGTGGGGAGGTGGCCAAAGGGACTTTTATAAGAAATACTGGTGAAACCCTGTCCTTTCCCTGGGAAGGAGCCTGTGTGCCACTGCTGGCTCTGAACGGAATGTGTTCCACAACTTTCACCAACACAGATTCTTAAAGTTCTGATAAATTGAAGCCGACTCCTTTCGGTATTTTCTGCAGTCACAGAAACTATCCCTCTCCTTCAGAGCTGGGCTCTGATTTTCTTCTTACCTTAATGGCTTCCCTGTGAGAAAGGAGGTAAAATAAGAAAAAAAGAGCCTGGTGTGTGATAACGTGGAGCGGATGGCGATGCTGCATCAGCCCAGGCATCTCGATATGGCGGAAAGCTCGATTCCAGTTACTTTTTGTTGTTCTGGTAATTGCTCAGTCCAGCCTTGCTCACCAAGTCGGAATTATTCTTTGTGCTAAATTGGTAAAGAGCAGAAATAAACATTTTCTGTTACTACCAATGTAACAACAGGTTATTGAATGTGCAGCATCTGTCATCATCAGGAAAGCTTAATCACCAGGGCAGAGGTTTAGACCTTTCCTGGTTTTTACTTTGGATGGAGCTGGGGCAACTTCTACCTTCTTACTCCCACCAGATGTTAGTCCTGTGTCACCAAAAAGCTTAATAACAGTATAGCCATGTGAAGTTTGAGTCCCTCTAAGAAATGGCTGTTTTTTCAAAAGCCAAACAAACAAATGAGTGTAGAGCCCTGGATTCCCAGGTTGAGATTGTGTTTTTGCAGAATTCCCGTTGACTCCCTGGCTTTAGACTCTTCCTCCACTTGCTCTGCTGTGGGGACTGTCGGAGTATCCTACTGTATGTTTCATCCCCTGCATTTCCACATACTGGGGGGAAAGCAGGAGGGGGGGGGAAAAAAAAAAGGTGTTAAAACTGCACTGATTTCCACCTTGCTGGTGTGTCAGGAAACAAGGTGGAAAAAATTCATCCTGTCTTTATATTTTCCTCTGTATCTCCTACCTGGAAAAATATTAGTATCAGGAATGTCCTCCTGGGTTATGTTAAGGGTGCATTTAGCTGGGGATCTTGTCTCTGGCAGTGGCTGTAGAAGCTTTTTAAGGAAAGTACATTGTGCCTGGCCACTGTCCCACCGGCCCCCCCCCGCTCCCCTTATGCATCCCCGCACACGGCAGGGGGGTCCTAGGGCCCTGCCTGCTCCCCAAACTCCCCTCTCCTTTGGCTGCTGGAGTTTTAAAGCTGCTTTTCTTTTCCTTATGCCCTCTCCTGCTTTCATCACCGGCAGCAGGAGAGGGGAAGGGGAATGTCCAGGGAGCTCTTTAGTGTGTGTGTGTGTGTGTTAAGTATGCAGGGGAATGAAGGTGAATAAATAGTGATATTTCACTCTGTGCTGTGACACGCTTTCTCTTTTTTCCTTTTAAAAAGGATTTATCTGTAGAAGCAGTGAGTTTAGCAAAATGGGAATCTCAGTCTAGTTTGTCAGCACGTAACATCTGTAATAACTCATTGGCGATTTTTTTTTTTCTTTGCAATGAAACGAACAAAATTTGTCACAGTTAAAAGACAGGTTTTATTTGTTTGAATTTTAGGTATAGTATGTAATGCTTTCAATGTTGAACTTTTCAAAATGGATTGACTTCTCTCTGCAGAGCTGCAGTTGAAGCACTTATTAAAGAGCACGTTCTCAACTTAAATTAGAACTTAAGGAGTTGAATAAAAATGAGCTTTGGGGCGTCCTCTATTCTCTTGAGTAGGTGTGGGTGACCTCTTTAGCTTACTTTAACCGAAATTCTGTTTGAATGTGTTGGACAGATTCTGCCCCCAAGTCCAGCCCTGCATGCTACAAGGAGAGGTGCTGGAGGCAAGCAAGGCCGAGGGTTGGCCGTGGGAGCCCCGGGGGGCTGCCTGCCCCCCCAGCGCAGCGGGCTCCGGCGTGGCTCTCCCGGCAGCGGCAGGATTTGAAGGCTGCATTGCAGCCTGTGGACGGCGGGGGGTGAGTAACCTTGTGTGTGCATCTGGAGTCGTGGCACAAAGGGGTTTGGGCTCCCTCAAACCACACCTGCGCAGCCGGGGACGAGACATCCTTGTGACCATGTGTCCTGCTTCACCGGGCCATCCCAGCTTGTTCCTTCTGCTTTGCATCTTTCAAGACACAGTGTGCATACACGTTTATGTCTATATTTATGTGTATACACGCATATAAAGCCTGGGTGTGTGTATGTGTGTATTAAAATGTATGTAAACTGTATTTATGGATAGTTGTGTAGAATACATCCTTGTATCCATTAATTGTATATGCACAGATGCAGTTCCACGTGCCTACACAGTAAAAAGAAATTCATACAAAGATGCACATCCTTAAAAATTCGAGTTGATATAAAACCTTACTTATGAGGTATTGTTAACAGTAGTACAGTAGCGTAATGAGCAAGATATGGAAGTTGGAGAAAGTTTATCTCCAGGTGGGTAAAAATTTAACATCCAAATCTTTCTGAAGTTTCTCTCGAAATAACTAGAAATTGGGCCACATCTATATGTTGTATCTTGATATTTCTCAACAACAGTTCTGTAATTAACAATGTCACTGCTTTTCAGGGGGTGCTTCCCATTCCCTTCTCCCTGTGAGACAAAACGCTGTCACTTTGGGAGTCGGTGACTTCTCAAATTATTTTCATTTTGTTTTAAGCCCCCTTTATTACATTCTTTCCCCTTTCTATTCTTTCTATTTTTACCATATCTCACGGGCCTTAATGTTTTAATCCTTTCTTACTGCAGGAATGGAGGAAGGAAGACAATTCAGCCCCAGAAGGACGGTGATGTAGTGAAGCGGCAGTGACGGTCGGCGTGTGCCCCGGGGCACAGTGTGGCTGCCCGGGTGCTCCCCCAACCCCTCTTGCTGGATTCTGGGGTAGCCATCCTCATGCTGGCTCAGATAAAACGATTGAAGCCTTGCTTGAGTGTCTTAAGTGCTGCTTTTCTGAACAAGGCAAAGTCAAGATTTGCAGTAGGACGTGCTTTGATGGCTTTGCCTTGTTTGATCACTCACTGGCTTAGAAGGACTTGCCCCAGGTGGTTTGTTCCTGGCAGCGGTGCCTCCAGTGCTGTGATACCCTGGGGAGTGTTCTGCCTGTCCCGATCTGCATCTTGAGTTACTTAATCACAGTAATTCTCAAAAGCAGCGTGAGGTGGAGTCCTGTTCTGAGGCTTTGTGCTTTCCCCCGGTCCCGGTGTGCAGCTCACTCAGCTGGGATGCTGAAGCCTCACGTGCTGCTGGGCTGCCGGTGGCCTTGGGGAGGGAATGCTCGCCCTCAGCTGGCCCCTCCACATTCATATCACAAATTGTGACCTGACGGAAAAATGGCTTTAATATCCCCTGTGTGGAACCCGATTTCCCGGTGCCTCTGTTGGGATACATTCTGAGTTTGGGTGAGGGACTAACACACGCCGGTCATATCTGAGAAAGAATAAAAAGGGAAAAAGCCAGATGTTTTGTTGAATTGGTGAGATTAAGGCAGCCCAGCCAATTTGTCAAACGCTCCTTCTGCAAAGAACACCCCGGTGACTGATGGTCTGGATGCCCCTGGGTGTCAGCGTGGGGCAGGGGGAGCCAAGCCGGTCCCTTTGCTCAGTGAAGAAGGGGAGCATCATCTCAGCCTCCACAGAGTTTTTTACAAACCAAAGAGGAAAAAAGGTGTGACATCTAATATGATCAAGGGTGAAATGGTTTTGCTCAGAAATGCTTTTAGTCTTTTGTAGTATTGGTGCTGGAGTGGGATCTGCCCTGCTGGGTGGTGCTGCTGGAGCTGGGGCTGCTCTGCCAGCCCAGCCCGTCCTGCTCCTGCTCCTGCTCCTGCTTCTGCTCCTCCCTGGAGCTGAAGGAGAAATTCCATACAACGGCTGCTCTTTCCCACTGTTGGCACTCAGGTCTGTGTGAAAGCTTGTAGGTTATAAAATGAGGTGATGTGATACAGCTTCAAGAGGATTTTAGGTATTCATGTCCTAGAAAAAATAATAATAGTAATCAAATGTCTTTGTAGACATAAATAAGACTCTAAAGGTGAGTTCTGGATATGGATTTAGGTGATGATGTTGCTACAAATGCTCCAATCACCAGCATCTTATACCAGCCCTCCACCATCATCTTGAATCTTCTCTCTGTCATTGCACAGGGCTGGACATACCAGCACTGCTGGAGGGGTGTTTAAAGGGTGGGATCGAAGAGCTGAGTGTGGGGCTGCTTCCAGTGACAAAGACACATCACTCCTGCTGTGAGTGCTCGGTGTCTGCTGCCTGGCACCGGAGGAACTATTCAGGAAAACCAGTTAGAGTGGAAGGTGGACAGTGTGGATGTGAAGGACAGGTGGAGTTGTTTCTTAGTCAAAATTGCTGGTACGATCATTTGTCTACATTCCTGGCCCACAATACAACCCACCCAAAACTGCACTGGAAAAAATCCAACCCAGAATCATAGAATCATCTGGGCTGGAAGGGACCTCCAAAGGCCATCTAGTCCACCCCCCCCCACACTCAGCAGGGACACCCCCAACTAGACCAGGTTGCCCAGGGCCTCCCCGAGCCTCCCCTTGAATGTCTCCAGGGAAGGGGCCTCAACCACCTCCCTGGGCAACCTGTTCCAGTGCCCCACCACCCTCATTGGAAAGAATTTCTTCCTAATTTCCAATCTAAATCTGCTTTTCTTCGGTGTGAACCCATTGCCCCTTGTCCTGTCACTGCAGGCCTTTGGAAACAGTCTCCCCCCAGCTTTCCTGTAGCCCCCTCAGGTACTGGGAGGCCGCTGTTAGGTCTCCCCGGAGCCTCCGCTTCTCCAGGCTGAACAACCCCAGCTCCCTCAGCCTGTCCTCGGAGCAGAGGGGCTCCAACCCCCTGAGCATTTTTGTGTCCTCCTCTGGACCTGCTCCATCAGGTCCATGTCCTTCTATTGAGGGCTCCAGTCCTGCACACAGTGCTCCAGGGGAGGTCTCACCAGGGCAGAGCAAAGGGGCAGAATCGTTCTCTGGACCTGCTGGCAACACTTCTTTTGAAGCCAGCCAGGGAGTTGTGATGTTCATCACTGAATTCACACCGTGCTCAGAGCAGTCTCTGATGCCGGGTTCAAGTGCTGTGCTGTGCAGGGAGCTGTGGAGAAACCAGCTCACAACTCTTTGGTGAGGGAGGCAGAGGTTTGAGAAGCCTTGGCTCTAACAGCCCCAGTGGCCCCAGACCTGCTTTCCCCAGGTGGGTTGTCCTTTCTGTGCCGTAGAAGTGGCCCTAAGGGCACCTAACCCTGGATTCTTCATTGCACGAGGGGGTGTTTTATGAAACCATGTTCTTTGGCTGGGCACCAGAAGGTGCCGAGGTTCCTTGTCCCCATCCCCAGCCTGGTTCTGGGTGGCTGAATGGCCCGGCGCGGGTGGCAGCGCATGGTCCTGGGGGGCTGGAAGGCAGCTCCAGTCTCCTCTTAAGACTTCCCTGTTTGTTCCAGTTCCTGTTTCCCCCTCCTCTTACTGTCATCCTGGCTAAAGCACATTATTAGTATTTGATTCTTTCAAGTCCCATGGTTATCACGGTTAATCTCTGTGTAATGATGATGAGCGGTGGTTGTAAATCCAGGGTGTTGGGACACCTTGGTAGCTGTGCTCTTCTTAAAATAAGAAAATTTTCTGCAGAAGCGTACATACCGTGCCATTCAGATTCCTCACTGAGCTCCTTGGTACACTAGAATCATAGAATCACAGCGGGTTTAGGTGGGGGCACCAGTTCTCCCTTAAGTGGGGCAGCAAATCCACCCTGGGTTTCTCCAGTAGCAGTGTTTCTGTCCCCAGAGCAGTGCACCGTGGGTCGTTGGAAGGGACCTTTGAGATCATCGAGTCCAACCACAAAAAAACCCAAAATAACAAAAAAACCCTCCACACTCACCCATAGACAGGCACAGACCAACAACCTCGGGCACTAGAGCATGCCCTGAAGAACCACGTCTACACGTTGCTTAAATACCTCCAGGGATGGTGACTCCACCACCTCCTTGGGCAGGCTGTTCCAGGGCATGAGCACCCTCTCAGGAAAGTCATTCTTCCTAATATCTCATCTAAACCTGCCCTGCCACAACTTCAAACCATTTCCTCTGCTCCTGTCACTATTCCCTTGGGAGAAGAGGCCAACCCCCACCTCTCTCCAACCTCCTTTCAGGGAGTTGTAGAGGACAATGAGGTCTCCCCTCAGCCTCCTCTTCTCCAAATTGAACATGCCCAGTTCCCTCAGCCTCTCTTCCTATGACTTGTTCTCCAGACCCCACACTAGCTTGGTGGCTCTCCTCTGGACACGCTTCAGCACTTCAAGGGCCTTCTTGTCGTGAAGGGCCCAGAACTGAACACAGCACTTGAGGTGAGGCCTCACCAGTGCTCAGTAGAGAGGCACCATCACTGCCCTGCTCCTGCTGGCCACGCTGTTCCTGATACAAGCCAGGATGCCGTTGCCCTTCTTGGCCACCCGGGCACACTGCTGGCTCATGTTCAGCCAGCTGTCCACCAACACCCCATAATGGCAGCCCAGTGCTTCTGCTTGTGTACTGGGAGGTGAGAAGGGATATCTTGGGAGAGTGGCTCTTCTCTTGCATGTTGGGATGGTTTGAGGAGGGGATGAGGAGAGGAGGGGGGTCCTGGTTGCTTTGTGTCTGATTCTTTGCAGGGGTTTTGCACCTTTGTGTGTCTTGTCTAATACTGCTGAGGCAAGAACTGGGAGACTGGAAGTGTCCCACTATAGCTGCTTGAGCTGCTCGAGGAGCTCGTGGTGCTCAGCCCCGTGCGGAGCTCGGCCGGGTGTTTCTGTGTCACGAGCGTGAGACTGGTCTCGGCCCCTCTCCCCGAGCTGCTGCTGGTGCTGGGTCACGAGGGGAAGGGGAAAAGGGAGGGTTTATGATTGGCGATGTAGAAGATGACATTATTCAGGTCCATGGTTGGAAGAACACTGTTACTAGTCCCTTGTATGGATTTTTTATACCTGGTTGAAAAAGCGAGGGTGTGAATGAGCACAGAGAGAGATTTCTGCTTTTGCAATTGTGAGCAAGTGAGTAATTGTTATTTGCAGGATATAAATAAATGTTTTATTTCCTGCTTAAGACTTCATGCATAGGAAATGCAGATTGGTGCTCAGGCTGGAAGAAAACATGATCTTGAAGAGCAGCAAATAACTGAATAATCGATGACTGGATCCTCTCGGGAAGAATCGCAACACAGGAGCAGTAGGAACTGACAGTTAAAGGTCAGGATTGCCATTTTGTTGTCATTAGGAGGAGATCCGTGAGGAATTTAGCCTGACTAGAGCTGGGAAATCAGCAGCAGGTACCTGCCAGGCTGTAAATGCAAAGAGCATCCCTTCTGTCTGTTCCCAGTGGTGCAGACTGTCCGTGGCCATAAGGGTTTGGGGTCTGATGTTCAGAGGGTGGGCAGCAGCTCAGCAGAGCGGAGTTACGGAGTCTGGAGACAGGACAGTGGTCTGAAGGTGGGGATCATGACGCTGCTCTTAATAATATTTAGCACCAGAATGTGGTTTAAGGCAATGCTTTGCAGATGATTGAAGACCTCGGAAGTATTGAAAGGGAAATGAAAGAGAATACCCAAATACCCGTTTTCTTGTGGCTCTGATCGAGAAGGACAGTGAGTAGAAGATACCTGAGGTGCGACGGCCGGGTAAGTGAAGCAGCAAGTTTTGGGTTGAGTGTAATGTTTCAAGCCTGTTCTTTCCTGTGTCAAGCTATGGTTTGGGTAGTCCGTGTCTCACAAACAAAGCCAAATTCTGGTCTCACGGAGTTTGAAGGCTCAGCATTCTGAAAACAAGTATCTCTGCTCAGACATACTGTAGCGTGGGATTCCTTCTACTGAGTCAAGGAGGTAAAAATCTTAGTGCCCAGCTGAAGCCCTGCAGAAGACAATTCATCTGCTTCTAAGGTACGTGAGATTGTGAGATTTACTGGTTATAAAGATGCCCGTCTCTCACTCTTGAATGCAGGGGACCTGGTTTGTGTAGTTTAAATGAGACTCATAACTCATAGAAAGCCAAGGTAAGTGTTGTACCAGGAGGTCTGCGCTCACTGATTCCCGATGGGGATGTTGGAGCATCTTGGCCAGGGATTTTTCAGCTTCCTCCCCACCCTGAAAACCGAGGAGGTGTCAAACCCAGTGAGACGCACCCGGTGCAGGATTGCCCAGGCTTGCCCAGATCTGAGGCCGTAAAGCCTTGTCTCCGCACGGTGCTTTGCTGAAGACTGAGGTGCTCGCTGGGTGGTGAACATGAGTCCTGGGTGCCCGACAAAGCTGCAGGTGCATTTGAACACTACGTTTTAAATTTATTAAGAATTTATAAAGTAGATCTGATCTTTTGTGGTGAAACATTTTGCAAATGATGTTACGAACGCAGGCGGTGATGTGCCATGTCTTACTGTTCTCTGGTACCACTTCAGTAGCATCTACTGAATTATATGTGGGGGTAACTGAGGGGTCGTGTGGGGAGGAGCACCTGCCTGTGGTAAGGACTGAAGTGATTTATTTGGACTTTGTAGACTACAAAGTTTTGTTATCACATCAGACAGAATGAGAAACGCCTGAAGTAAATAAGCCCGTGCAGTGGACCTGAAGGGAAGAGGCAAAGACAGAGCTCCCAGTGCACAGACACCAGGGAAGCATTTCCTCTTCAAAGGAGCATCTAGTGCAGGTTACATGCTGCTAATTTAAAAAAAAAAAATTAAAAGAGCTAGTTAAGCCATGTGTATCGCTTAAAACTGCGCTGGGAATCTGATTCTACAGAGAAACATGGTGGTTTAGTAGATTTAAATAAAGATATTCAAAACTTCTTGAATGGAATTTTCAACGAGTTATTCTGGAAAACTTCTATGGAGTAATTTTGATACCGATAGTATTTTAAATTTAAAAATGGGAGGTTCAGGCTGGTTTTCACAGCTGTTGTTTTGATTTTATTTTGCCGTATGATGCGACATCGAGTTGTTCCTTTTTACAGTTTTGGTAAAACTCATGTTGTTCTAAAGGAGGGGTGGCAGCGCTCTCTGCTGACTGAGAAACTGTTTAGAACGTTACCGTGCTGCGCTGCTGCTGCGGTCGCTCTATAAATCATAGGAAGTTATAAAAATAATGTAAAAGTGCAAGTCCATGATCAGAACTCATCACTTTTATAAATTCAGATATGTAAGAGTAGTTCATGGCCTGGAAGACATCTGGCAGCACAGGAAGGAACCTGTTCTTTGAGATCAAGGCAAATTAATGACAGACAGTAGCAACAACCTGGTGTCTCTTGTGTAAAGCTCACACTCAAGCTGAAGGGTGATTTTGATGCAAATTTGTTTCAGTGTAGTGTTTATAGGGAATCGTATCCTCAAATTCACCAAAACCACTGGTGAAATGTCACTCCCTGGTCAAAGCCAAGTAGGTGGATTTTCTACTTGGGAGATGACATAAAGCCAAGGGCTGCTTCCTCTTGTTTAATAACCACAAAATCCATAAATGTCTTTCACAGGGATTTTAGTTTACAGAAGTAGATTTTCTGTGATTTTATTTTTTTCTCAGTGAAAATAATACTTGTGTAACAACCAAGTTCCTTTCCTCAGTGGCTCTCGTTACGGTATTATACAGACAAGCTGTAATCTGGGAAACATCTATCTCTCAGTGCCAGCTGAGGTTTTTATATTTGTAAGGAAAACAAAGATTTCCAAGGAAGAAACTTTTTGGAGCTTGTGTTCTTTCTATATGCACGATTTTATGGTCTGGTTGGTGTGTGGACCTTGAACCGTGTGCATGGTCTGTAGTTGCATGGAAATACATCAGAAAGGGATTTGTGTTTCCATTGCTAGAATGGAGAGAGGCACCTTTTTCCTTACAGGTATCTGAGGAAATAGTCTAAAATATTTATCAGTTAATAGGATTTAATCATATTTGACCTTTTGGGGGCTGAATGGATAGTTGATTTGCTTTGCCTGGGGTACAGCACGTGGTGCTTTGCATCCCTCCCATCCTGGTGCTCCCGAGTGTGGTCAGGATGGATTAAGACCCCATCCGATGATGCCCAGCAGCTTTGTCCCGTCTTTGTGCTACTTCCTTACCTTCTAGAAATCTCTTCCGGCAACCTCTTGTCCCTCACCCAGTCGTTACTCTGTGTGCGTAGAATTGTGCTGACATTTTGCTGCTTTCAGTTTTGGCACATGGGGGCTACTGGTCCCAGCTGAGCAGCAGATACAGACCAGTGTAACTGCTTCCCCTGGCAGCAGATTGTTGACAATACAAGTGGGGTTGGGAGGTTACTGTCCCAAGGACATCAGCTGAGACAGTGGATGCTTTACGAGCCACTTGGGCATTCAGTAAATCTATCCTTTAACATTTCCACAATTTTTTTCTCCTATTAAAAGGTAGGAAGCTGCCTCTTCTGTGCCCATTGACACATTGTCTTCTATTGCAGGGTTAGGATTCTTTGTGGTAATATCTAGAGCTCATTAATGTGGGGATATGTGTGAAAAGTGGGATTCATCTGGGCTGCTTTTTGGTGCTGGAGTGTGTGCTGCTTGGCTGGATCCCCCTGGGCAGCCAGCGAGGGGCACGAGCACTTCCAGGCACTGCCCTGTAAAGTGGGTGTCTGAACAGAGCTGGGCAGTTCTCCTTCTAGAGTCCCAGGAGGGTTCGAGTTGGAAGGGATCTTAAAGACCTAAAGATCTAAGCACAACCCCTGGCTGGGCAGAGGATGGCTGGAGAGCAGCCCTGAGGAGAAGGACTTGG